>CP144690.1:5899558-6207058 GCA_036885675.1 Vigna mungo
AATTCAACTTAAGGTGTAGCTACTTAAAAACTTAACAAATTGAGGCATAAAGAAGGTGCAAAGTTAAGAAAGAGTTGACATTTTTTCTCAATTCAATATTGAAATCATGGTAAAATATGTCATTATCACTCTTCAATTTCATCATCTTCACTAACTTCTCTAATTTCATCCTCTACGAATCTTGAATCATCATCTCTAAAAAAAACTTCCAGGCCAATTACCAATTCCTTCAAATGTCATTATGCTTATGAAAATTAGATAAGACAAAAATTATAAAATGAAAACTCATTACAAAATCATTTTTTGTAAGAAATTGTTTAACACTGAGTGTTTTTTATTTTTTCCAGGCCAATTACCAATTCCTTTAGATGTCATTATGCTTGTGAAAATTAGATAAAATTAGATAAGACAAAAATTATGAAATCAAAACTTATTATAAAATCATTTTTTTTGTAAGAAATTGTTTAACCTTGAGTGTTTCTGATTTTTTTCAATTGGGGCTATAATAGCGATGAGAGAGAAAATGTTGGAGTGAGAGAGATGAAAGAGAAAGGGTTGAAAACTCATTATAAAATCATTTTTTGTAAGAAATTGTTTAATAATGAGTATTTTTTATTTTTTACAGGCTAAGGCTAATTATCAATTCCTTTAGATGTCATTATGCTTGTGAAAATTAGATAAAATTAGATAAGACAAAAATTATGAAATGAAAACTTATTATAAAATTATTATTTTTTTGTAAGAAATTGTTTAAAAGTGAGTGTTTCTGAAGTACAATAGCGATGACAGAGAAAATGTTGGAGTGAGAGAGATAAAGAGAAAGGGTTGAGAGGAACGAGGGAGGTGAGCAAGCGTTTGAGGGTTTTTTTTTTTTTTTTAAGTTTTGAAAATGAAAATTATTAAAATACCCTTAACTTTAAAACTTAGAATCCTTGATATATTAGGGTATTTTTGTCTACTAAAATCCGGTATACATTACTAAAATGTACCAACTGGAAAACAGACGTATACAAGTTAGCAAACCCATATATATATATATATATATATATATATATATATATATATATATATATATATATATATATATATATATATATATATATATATATATATATATATATATATTGACGTGAGTGATAAATTATTAAATGTATTAAAATTTCAAATGATGAGAAACTAAATAAAACTTCATTGCACGAATGAAACATTACAAGTTTTAAATATTAGAGATCCTAACATTTAACCTGAATTAATGCCAAGTATAAATGTTTAAATGATAGAGATTTTAAAAGGTTTTAATACCTGATTAGTGAAAGAATTTAAAAGATAAGTAAATATTTTTAACAATAAGACGGTATAAATTTAATTTATTTATAATTTCTTTAATTCAATTGACTTACCTTTTATTTATTATATAACACAACGATATATTATAACATTAAGAAATATAAACAGAAGGAAATATAGATAATTAAAAATAATATTAATCTATTAATTTTTATTTTATCTTGCTTTTTAATATATATATATATATATATATATATATATATATATATATATATATATATATATATATATATATAAATTTATAGTATGTTTTGAAATAATTTGATAGAATTGAATCATTTTGTTACTTATATAAGTTATTTGTTACTATTGTACTATTTTTCAAGTAATTAGCACATTTAAAATTTAAACATTTAATTATAATGTGTATTTACGATTTTATATTGTAATGTAAAAATATATATATTTTGCTAAATTAAAATATATAAAAGAGAATGTGTATTAAAAATAATAAACATCTATCATGTAATCTCGTAGTATAATGTCATGTCAGACTCATATCTATTAAGTCTAAAATCAGTCCTTCATAACACAATTAGCTCATTATTACATTGTCAATATGGTACTCCCTCATTAATCTCTATATAGGAACAACTTTCAACTCTCATTACCTAAACTTAATTCTCTAAGTCTTGAGTTTAGTAGAGTTAGGATGACTTCATCCTCTACACTTCTATTCAATCCATACACTACATTATCTAATATGACATTCCGTCTTAGAAAAGATCACTTGAATAAAATAAACATAATATTAATTTTCCCTTCAATTTCATACAACATGTCGGTTCATAAAATAAAACAACTAATCCAATAGTTGTATGACACAAAACTCATTCTTTATGAAATCTACACTCATCATTAACACTAAATCATCTTCCTTCCATACATCAACATTTAAGTCATATTGCAATCAATCATTAATACAAAATCATCATTAACACAACATTTAAGTCATACTATAATCAATCAATCAACATCATAACACTAATGAAATATCTATTTCATTATAACATATTATTCAACCATCACACCTTTTCTAATGAATTTCTTTCTTACCTAACAAACCCTAATCATAAACAATGCTCGCCTAACTTCAACCAACTTTACTCAACAAGAACAATATAAAAAATTATGCTCCAATTGGCGCCCAAAACCCTTTTTATTAGTCTGATGCTTCAGACTAGGGTTCAACGGCTCAAGTCTGACATTCAACGTCCAGGTCACTAGAGCTTCTTGGATTTAAATTCTCAAGTAACACCCAAAGGTGCACGAGTGACACCCAATGGTTAGACCTTTGGAGCTCATTGGAATCAAATTTACCTATGATGCCAAACACTAATGAAAAAATCATAAACAACATATCAAATTGTTAATGGACTAAATTGACCAATATGATATATGA
Organism: Vigna mungo; assembly: GCA_036885675.1. NCBI lineage: Eukaryota > Viridiplantae > Streptophyta > Magnoliopsida > Fabales > Fabaceae > Vigna > Vigna mungo. The sequence goes on from CP144690.1 coordinate 5,902,308, forward strand.
TAAGAGTTTATCATTCCAATTTCAAAATTAGAACATAATTTGAAACCAATTCAACCAAGATCATAAATTCATACACATAATATGTAAATTTAACTCAACTATCACGCAGTTCATTAAAAATTCTCATATAGATCAATCAAACCATAAACAAATATAAAAATAACACTTGCTTCATTAACTCGAGTTTTAAGTTATATTATAAGTCAAATTTAACTCATTAGTGTGAAATCAGATAAATTCCTAAATCAATAAAAAAATTAATTAAAAAAATTGAATATATGAGTTGTAAGTAAACTATCTAATGCATAATTATGTTTTACAAAATAATAAAAATAAAATTTTAAATATTATATAAAATTAATTAAATTAAAAAAAATACTTTAATGATAATCAAATTAATCTTTGTTATATATAAATCACACTAATTTACAAATATTACAATGTTTAATATTAATTAAAAATATTCAAATGTTAATGAAATTATGAAGTAAAACATTCTCTTGTTTATATAACTAATTAAGAAATAAATAAATACTAATTTAACTTAACTAAAAAAAAATTATGGTACAGATCATGACACCCAACCAAATATAAAAATGATCCAAAATATTCATATGTTTATATTTTTGAAGCCCTTAATATATATAATAAAATAAAAGATATATTTAAATTTTTATTTAAAATTATAATAAACAAATATTATTTTTTTTGCTTAAATCCTTAATTGGTCCCATGTTAAGAGAGAATTTTCAGTTTAGTTCCTGTTTTTAAAAATGTATACATTGGGTCACTATGTTTTGCAATCTGTGTCAACTTAGTCCCTTTTAACCATCAATTTGTCTTGAAAATTGCAAGTGGACAAATCATTTTAAGTTGGAGCATGTTTCTGTTTGAACCTTTGTACACCTTCCCATTACTCTTATAAACTTGTTTGAACAAAATCAGGTAGAACATTTTTTCCCCAAATAGATCACTGTCCTTCCATCTTCTTTCTTCCACTTTCCAAAGTCAGTATGACAAAACATAAATTATTAGACACATGTAGAATTAAAAAAGTAACCATTTTGAAATATTAAAAATGAATTAAATAATCAAAGATTCTTTCTTCTAAAATGATTCCTCTGCAACACTTGTTCCATCTAAAGAAACCTGAATGCTTCTAATGAGAAAAACAAAAGGTTTTGATGTATATCAGAAGTTCGTTTTTGTTTCCAGATAGTAAGGTAGCTTCTGTATATAAAATGATGAGAATGTCTGCCAGTTTTACAAGCCACCACCCACTTTGTCTTTACCCGGTGCATTAACAACTTAATATATAAAAATGAAGTACTAGAGTCAACTTTAGTCCCCAAAAATTTGTCTCCAAAATACACAAAAAAGACAAACAAACAAACATTTGAACAATTTTCATTCCAGAAATAATTTCATTGTGTAAGATGATTAGGAGAATAGTGAACTACACTGTTGGAAGTGTTAAAATCAAGTAACTGAGAGAAATTATTCTGAAGAAGATAAGACTTCTGGTGTAGATCAGTTTCTGAGAGTGGTATCAGTGATTCATTTTCCATCTGAATACAGAGTATTTCTGCTTGAGCAACTGCAAGTTGCATTTGAAGATCAGCAACTTGATTTTGCAAATAGGATATGGCTCCAACACAACCATACACAGGATCTCTCACTCTTGCACTTGCTTCATACACTAAACTACTCACTGCATCTGCTCTCTGCTGAACTGGAAGTTCCTGAAACAGTGCATAACAACCAACCATTTAGAACACTCTCTGAATCTTCTGAAAAACCCTTTTAGAACAACTCCAAAGAACAGATAAAGATCATATTTTTTTAAGCTGTATTAGCAAATAATACTTGAATCTCCCATATTCAAACTTCTTTATTCTGAAATGAATTGATTACCTAACAAAAAAAGGATTTTTCTTTCAGCACTAAAGGAATGCAGAAAGAAAAGTAAGAAAGAAATACCTGCAACATTTTGCTGACATTGCTAGCACCAAAAACTTTGTGAACTATGGCAAACTTTTGAGGTTCATCAGAAGGAAAATAAGGAGCAAAGATGCAATCTTTTGTGCACCTGCGTCTCAACAATTTGCATGAGGCACAAGGAGAATTTCCACCCATTTTTTCTAGAAAAAAACTAAGAAAAAAGGGAATTACTTGTGTTTGAACAAGAAGGAGAAAAAGGAATGAACTGAAGACAGAGGAAGACAATGGAACACAGATAAAAAAGTTGCATATAATGAGACTGAGATTGAAAACAATGGTGTATTTATAATGGATACAGGGGTTGAGGATAGCTAACAAAATCTGTTACAGTGTTATATAATTATATAAAGTATCAATTACAATCAATTACTAAATTTTTTTATTTCATATTTAAATAAAGAGTAAGTGATTCACCAAAATTTTAAATTTTTAGATATAAAACAATTGTCAATTTAGACATTCAAATAAATACATGAAACACTTGTATTAATTATAACCATAAACTTTTTCGCTCCCATCTTTTTGTTTTAGTTTGTTTCGTACATTGACAAATTTGTCAATATTAGAAGAATTCATATTTTGAAATTTAGGAAGCTTGTGATAATATATTTCAATTTGGTATAGTTTTTTTAGTAAGAATTTATATAAAATAATAAATAAATTTTCACAATTTATAAATTAATTTATACATAAAATAGTGATAATTTATAAAGATATATATATATATATATATATATATATATATATATATATATATATATATATATATATATATATATATATATATAAAAGTATAATTCTCTTTACATCAATGGACAAATTGTAATTTACTAAATAATATGAGTTTTTTTTTATCTCACATGTAGGCTGTGTTTAATTAAGTAGAAAGATTTGAGAGAGAGTGTGTATGAATGAATGGATTTGAGAAAATTTAAAGATAAAATATATGTTGTTTTTTAAAGAAATTTGAAAGTAATTTAGAATAATTTGAAAGTAAATTTTATGAAAGTTTGTGATAGATTTTATTGATACGAGAGGTAAAAAAAATTTAATATAGAAAATAAATATTATTAAACGGTCCTTAATTATACTATTAATATAAATGATATTTGTAAGTAAGACATTTTTTGATAAAAGTTATTTTGTTAATAAAATAAATAAATAATTAAAAGAATATATTTTATTATTGTTGTTGTTAGTATTATATTATTATTATTATTATTATAATTATTACTGTTATTATAATAATAATAATAATATTATTATTATTATTATTATTATTATTTTTAGAAAAAAAAATACTTTTCAGTCATAAAAAAACATCAGTAAATTATCTAACAGATGTATGGGTAATATAATAAAAATGTTTAAACTTCTTAAAATCTCCTTATATGTGAGATAGAAGTGGATGTCATTTTTGCAAATCCTTCAGCATATCATCTTCAAATCAAGCTATGCGGAACATCAATTATCCTTTATTTCCAATATACATGTACATTACCATTCACTCAAACAAACAAAACATTAAACTTGTAGTTTTTCAAAATTTTAAAACTAAAAAATATGTTCTCATGTTTAATCTATTTTTAAAATTAGCTTCCTTATAAATTAATATTTTCTAAAAATACATTTTATCAAATTATTCTTAAAAAAAATTCTTAAAGAGGATGTCAATCTAATTTTTTAAAACTTAAATAATTTTTATGAAAAAAATATTATATTACTCTTTTTGATCATGTTATCTAATAACAGATTAAATAAGAATTTACTCACGAATTTTCAGAAGTACTATATATATATATATATATATATATATATATATATATATAATCAAGTACAAAATTTTAATAATTGTAAGAATCATAATTATTAGTGTTCTTAATTCCTAATAAATATGATTATTGAGCAAGAAATTATTTTTATAGTAACACGTGTAAAATAACTAAAGTGTGGATTTGATGCAAAATTTCAAATTTTGGTTTGATATTATATATTAATACTTAGTCTTTGAAAAAAAAGAAAAAAAAGACTAATCCATAATTGGTATCAAAGTGAAAATGCTGTGGTGGAGAGTAATGAGAGGATAAGAGGCTCGATAATTATCATTATTTTATTTCACAATTTATTATTTATTATCCGTTCCTTCTGTATATCCATAAATCCATCAAATTTTATAATCACAAAATAGAAAAATAAAATAATTAAATCATATAAATACATTTATGTAATGCATGATTAAAAAACTATTTATTATTTCTTTAAATTTAATGATTTTTCTAGTAATTTTTTTCCAGCATATGCTCCCATAAAATATAAATGTAACATTAAGATTACAGTAATAAAATAAAAGAAATGGTAAATTAATGTTTTTATTACACAAACATTATATAATCAAATATATAAATAATATTAAAAAAGGTTTTAATTTTAAGTTACATTAAACATTACATGAATTGAATAAACATTTATTGTTTTCAGGAAAATTTAAAAGTCCAACAATTTATCTTACTCTTTTGGTAATTACAATTGATAGATTTATACTTCTAATTAAGTATTAATATCTTCTAACATGTAATTGAGTATTGGTGTCTTCTATCATGAATAAAATCTACATTAAGACTTCACTACATGATATCTTAACAAAATATCAATCACCTACTTTAATCAAATATCCCTTTAAATATTTTCATCTAATATATATAAATATAAGCACTACTGAAATCTAAAATATGTTAACTATAAAATAAAAAATACTTTCTTAACTACAAAAACTCTCTTACGAGAAAACTCTCATCTTACTTGAGGGACAGGATTTTTCTCGAGAAAAAAAGTTATATTTTTTACTTGAGTAAGAAATTTATCACTTAAAAAAAATCACTAAAAAAATAAAATTTGTATGTGTTCTTATTTTTTTTTTATCTCGCTTAACTAAAAGTATCATTAAAAACAAAATTATATAAAAAAAAGTTTAAAAAATGTCCAAGATCCAATTAAAACTCATTTTTCAACATGCTTAATTAACAAGTTTAAAATATAATTTAATAGTATAAAAATAATTCAAAACTCACTAGTTTAGTTTAAAATGGCCATTTCATATCCAAAATTAACATAATATCATCATATTTCAATGTTCAACCATACTAAATATAGTAAAAATCTTAAATTTATAGCCTTTTTATATAGTATAAATTAAAATAAATTATATATCACCTCCCTTTACTATGTGGACAACTAAAACATTCTTAAGGTTAACTAGAACTAGAAATATAATTCTAAGAGCTCCAAACACCTAAAAATTGTTCATAACAACAAAATATCAAAATTAAAAAATAGTTTTTTTTTATTAAACATTATATCTTTGTTTCACAAAAACTTGTGAGAATCCAAACTTAAACTTAAACTATTAAAACACTAAATAAAAAAATATATTATAGAACAAATTGACTTTGTAACCTATTAAGTGGCGTTATTTGATCGGAAAGAAAAAGATGAAAATCAATTTTATAATATTAAAAAAAATTAAAGGAGATTTAAAAGAAATCTAAAAAAACTGTATAGTTAATTTTTTTATTGTATATACTTAAAACAAAAATCAAATTCTTGTTTCCTTTTAAAAATAAAAAATTTTACTCAACCAAAATTAGATCTCACAAATTTTGTAAACAAACAAACATTTTATACACTAATTAGTCATGTGAAAAGTACATGTCACACTAATTATGTACATATTTGAGATATTATCTTTCTTTTTTTTTACATCGATTCCCTTCACAATCAATACCAAAAGTAAATACTATATCTATAACAGACCTAAAAGAAACATTATTTGTGATTATTTTTAAGCAGTTTTATCATCCTACTTTCATTTCACACATATTCTCTCCACGTTTCTCCTTTGCTTTTTTTTTTTAAATTTAAACTATGAAGAAATTTATTTTAATTTATAAGATAAAAAAAACTAATTTGTTTCTTTTAATATGAACACTTACTGAGAAGTCCACTTGAATGGAGTTTTTTTTTTTTTTTTATTAAGAGTTTTAGATATACCAATAACAAGGAAAAGTTGATTAGTGTCACATTATGTTAACCATGTGACATAATTGCCCTTCACCTTAATTACAATAAATTTAGTCAGTTTTTGTCAAATGCAATTATAGATATATTGATTGTATTTATCTTTAGCATTCCATAATACAACAAGAACAAAATATTATATTTATGTATTCCATTTGAAACCTTACTTATATAGTTTATGTGTGACAGATCAAGCAAATCATAGCAAAAATAGTTTTTTGCTCTACACCACATTTAGGACCATCCAAATTAGTCTTAATCCATAATTGTCCATACTTACTTTTATGATGAGTAAAGCAAATTTATTCATAATAGATATTTAAATAAGTTTCTTCCAATAACCTTAAATAAATTCTGAAATTCCATTGTTTATGATTGAAAAGAATAAAAGAAAAAACATTATATATATATATAAAGTATTATCAATTATAGAATTTTTTCACAATTTTATTTAAAAAATTTATATTAAATTATCAATTAATTTTTACTCGTGAAACTATTTAATATATCAGAATAGTTATTGTTTCTAACACACACACCTGATAATCTTAGATCATTTAAAAGTTGAGAATTTAAACAATTTAAACATTTTAAAGATAAAACTGAACAAATAGAAAATAATAGAAGATTTATATGAATATTGTGGCAGCCAAGTTGGCAGTACATAACAAACAAAATGGTGACTATATGTTAAGATGATTTGGGTCCCAATGGAGGAAGAGAGAACAAAATCAACAACTATCATTGACACCCTGCCAAATGAAAGTTGTGGATTGTGACCACCAAGTTGACAATATGGCTAACACGTATTTCATATTGTATAAAGCATATACCTATTTTCTTTACCAACCAGTCATTGCTATAACATATATGTTAAGGTTTTCAGCACATGAATATTTGTTAACACATAAAGAAAAAACATCAATTCACGTGAATTCACACGCACTCATTATCAATTCACTAACGTAGTAATCTTATCTTATCAACACCACTGATATTCACTGTACCAACATCATGCAGTGACCCATGAATGATACCATAATACCCAAGTGGCAACAAGATTTGATAGAAAAAAAAAAAACATCGCATAACTGATGATGTTTTTGTTTTCTCCTCTGAATATCTATATGGAACCCAAATCATAACATATAATGATGATCGTTGAACGTTTACTGCATCTTCTAAGATCACACAAACAACTTTGAAAATAATATATATATGTATGCAACCGTGATATAACACATTTTTCTCAGATCACAAATTGGGTGGAAGAGATTCGTCTCGTGAACCGTTTCTATAGTTACAAAACCAAGAATATAATTCAATGTCTATCTACATGTGACAAACACGTATTAGATATATAGTCAATTAATTTCAAATTTCCGATTGAATAAGCTACTCTTATAATGTCTAACAACTATATGAATATATGGGTGTATATCTATATAGGTTAACAATCGAATTCATTTACTATATACTTTTTTCTGCAAGAGCAATAAGACAGACATTTTGGTATGTGCTAAAATTAATATATGTAATTTAATCAAGAAAATGTACACAGCTCATTTCTTGCTGTGTGTGTGTCATATATTTACAACTATAATCACTTTGTTTGAATAATATAATAATCAATTTTGAATAAAGAAATAATGGAAGAAATGTGAATATTAGTTGAAAAGCAAAGAAAACACAGAACCCCCCACAAAGCTATTAATGAGATTCCTGACATGTAATTAAGTTGTAGGGATTATTATAAATGAAGCTCATTTCGATGGAGATTACTATTGAAAGTGGTAGTAGTCTAGCTAGTATGGTAGAAACCCTAAGTTTTTCTTGCATTAATTGCCTCACATGATTCGAAGTTTCCTTTTCATACGCAAATAGCTCTTTTCCATGGCATGACTGTCTCCTATATGTCTTCTTTTTCCAAATGTGTGAGGCTTTTATTTTCAAAAATTAATGTGTAAGGAGTGAGGTGAAATAGAATGTAAGTAATACTCTTTTAGCTTCTATTTCAAACTCTGATGAGATTGAATCGTTTTCCTCTACAGTCAATTATAAAAAAAAATATAATGAACTAAATATAATTAAATTTTAACTATTTATACTTTTTTAATATCGATCCAATAATATTATTCCAATATAACTGATAAATGTCTCTAATGACTAAATGTAAAAATAAAATTATTTTAAGACGTGAGTTCAGAGGTAGAAAGGTAAATTAGTAACTAATTGTAAGAGATAGGGTTTGATTAAATAACTTCAACCCTCGGAAGATGAGACTGTGAAAGTGGAAACTGAAGCTGAGAAACCTGTCGTTTGGTTTGTTCAAATCAAAGACTTTGAATACAATAAAATATCATGCTTAGAGGAACAGACATCTTACCACGTTAGAAGAAAAAACATGAGACCTTCTACGCAACATTAAATGAGCATATTTCCCATGAAGATTCATTTTCGAGATGCATGTTTTTCTAATTTTCAAGAATAATTCTAGAGTAGAATATTGGTAACGTAAAAAGGGAGTGTTTAGTAAAACTAGTTCAGAAGCTACATAAAAATTCAACTTACTAAAGAAAGAGATTGAACAAAACAATAAGAATGAGCATTACAGTATGGAGAAACTTTTTAACATATTAATTATTATTGATTAAAATTTATCAAAAACTTAAAAAATTTTGAATATATTTTTTTTTTAATATGAATTACTCCATTTGATTTATATATAAGGAAAAAGCGATATTTAATATCCTTAAATATAAATATATTTTAATTCCTCACGTCATATTTAATGTTATTATTTCATGAATATTATATTAAATCAAAATGTTATGCTCAAGTATGAGAATGATTTAGAAGAAATACAATTTTATTATATGAAAATAAAAGTATTAAATGAACTTAATTATTATTTTTAATGGATATATAATTTAAATTATAATAAAAATCAAGATAGTAAGATTATAGAATGACTTTTAAACTATACCCCTCAAATCCAAAAAAATAAAAATAAAAAAAGTGTGCATAGTAGCATTCCGTTTGTCACAAAAGTTAGACAAAATTTGAATAATGTTTGTAATAAGTTCAAATACAATTTTTAAAAAAATCTATTTATTGACTTAAATTTATTAAAAAAAATCTATTCCTATATAATGAATTATAATACGAAATTTCACATTTTGAATTTTATATCATTTTATTTTAGTCAAAGATTTATAAATAAGTAAATGATATATATCACTTTAAAATAAAAACATCAACTTTTCCAAAAAATCCTCTATTTCCTTTTACCAGAATAGTCAAACAATATATTCAGAAATCTATCAAAGCTGATGGATTTCAATGAAAACTATATATCATAATAGTTAAATAGGTTTTGCATTGTTTATGCAAATTGAACATGTCATCCTTTTAAATCATAAAACTCATTAACAATAATAATGATATTGTATAAGAATGAAATTTCATACAAAAAATAATTTATTAAGCTAAATATTTGAAAGATGATCAAGTTCCATTTTAATATATAATATTTGAAATAAATTAAATACAAATAACATTCATGTACATATATGCACATAAAATAGATAGAGAGAATATAATAGAAGGAAAAAAATTATACTCATTCATTGTTTAAAGATACATGAGTACAAGTATTATTTATAAAAAAAAAAAAAAAAGTTGTAACTGAATTTTTCTTTCTACTATTTTAACATTTCAACACCATAACTTATGTACCATTTTGACTTAGAAAAAAAATTAACAATATCTACTATACAAAATATTACATTTGAAAACAAGTTATTATAGGTGAACAAAATTATTTTTATTTGAAGATTATCTTTAAGATATCTATGTAATATTTTTTTTTCTTTGTTTATGTATACTATTTAAAAGAAAGTAATTTTATATTTTCAGTTTTTAAATGCTAATTCAAGACAATATCAAGTTATAATTTTGAAAAAGATTGCAATTGTGTAAGTATAAAGGGAAATCATCTTTCAAAATTACAGAAAACAATCATCATATTTTTGGAGTTTATATAATGATAAAAGATTTAAGAAGTTCACCATTGAAAAAAAAAATGATACAAGATAAATATAAGTGTAAGTTTTTATGAGAATTAATTGTTATTTGTGGGAAGGGATTAACCAAAATTGGTTTGTGAGTTCGTCTTTGTAATCAAGTTTTAATGCAGTCTAAGAATGAATTGTTGTTTATTAGAGAATCTACCTGTTTATGAGAAAAAAAAAAATCAGACTTTTTTTTAGCTCTTCCTTTTAGTATAATCTGTATCTTTTTAGATCAATTCCTATCTTTCTTTGCTTATCTATTAAAATGGAAATATACTTTTTATATGTTTGGTTTTTACATTACATATATGATTTTTAGAAAAGCTTATAACTGATTTGTTGGAAAAAATAATTACACTAATTTTCCATACTTTAATTTTAATATTTTTAATCAATGCCTCAAGCCACAAGCTTAGATGTGTTTACCTCATTTTAATTTTGCATAAATTTGTTTTAGAATATTTCACACTTGCTTTGATAATGTAATTTTTTTTTAAAATGAATGTAAAAACAGACTAATAGAATTAAACTTAAGAATAACACCCATATGCTTGCATCAATTCCCGAAATTTTTTATGTTGAAGTGAGGAGATTCATACAGATATAATATTTGCAATAGTCTTTGGAAATACACTCACATCATTAATTCAATTAACCAATAATATATATATATATATATATATATATATATATATATATATATATATATATATATATATATATATATATATATATATATACACACACCATTCACATATGTTCCTCACAGTCAAATTGTAGATAATATTTTTAGAATAAACTCATAAAATTCTCATAAAAACAAGAAAATACAACATACTAGAATAAATGTTTTTTCTATTCATTTTTAAAATATACATAACTACAATTATTTATAAGAAAAGTTGTTATATTTTTTTCCATCTCAAGCCAATAAATAATTCTATTTGTTTTTTTTTTAAGATTGAAATGTTTCGATAAGACCTTAACATTGTTTTCTTATAATGGTAGAAAACAAATTAAAATTTTGTATTAATAGGGCTTAAGCATCAAAATTTCCAACATTATATATAGTATTAAATTTTAAAATATTTATTCAATCGGGTAATCAATTAGCAAGTGTAGTTTTAAAATTGTGTTATATGTGTTTGATTTTAGAATAAATAAAGCATATCAAAACATAGTGGTAAGTTTGAAAATTTTGCAAATTTATAGGTATCATTCTTGAAAAAACTTTTAAAACTGAAACCTATTATCCAGTTTTACTAATAACCAAATCCTAAAATTTTATCTAGAGTTATTATTTGCGAGAGTTGCACAATGACTTTCATTTCTTGCAGTTTCTTCCTATTTTGTTTCACAATTTCTTCTTCTTTATCATCCTTTTCATTTAACCCTTTCTTCTTCTTCATCATCTTTTCTTCTTCACGAAATTCTTTTTAGTTGTCATCCAACTTCATACCTCCAATATTTATAGTTGTTCAATGTCTCATTGGTGAATTGGTAAGTGTTTATTTATTTTTATTTTATGCATTTTTTGGTGGAGTTCATGTATTCCTTAAGTTTTCTTGGTAGGTAAGTTTCAATTTTTATGTTATCATTGTTGTTGTCCAAGAACTATTACATTGTGGTGAAATTAATTAACTTTTCAAAACGCGACCATGATTGCATTTTCATTGTTGTTCACTTTTCATGTTTCCAACTTTCTATTATTATTTTGAAAATTTAGTTTTAATATAAGGTTATAACTATTTTTTGTAATGAAAAAAAAAACATTTTTTATATGTTAGATATGTGATTAATTATATACTTAAATATATTGATTTATTTTGTTTTATTTGAAATGGTTGTTGCATCGAATTAACCTTAGTTTTCGTTTGAAATTTAATATAAATATTATTTACAGTGTTTGTTTATGTAACGATGTCTTCCAGATGTATGTTATGTTGGTTCAGCTATATATATATATAAATTTTGTTTTATAAATTCATTTTATTAAATTAAATTTTATATATATATATATATATATATATATATATATATATATATATATATATAAAAGAATTCAAAGTAGTCCACCCGATCTATTATTAGTTTCTCCATAGATAAATTAGTTTGAATTGTACCTGATTTTTCTGAGTTCAAAATTTCAAGTAAACTTAATTTGAAATGCGACATTGAATTGGGTTAAACTTGTGTGCTAACTTATTAACAAAATGTTTAATAATTTTTTTTTTGTCATATTTTTCATTTAAATTTAATAATAAAATATAATTTTAAGAATATAATAATTCAAAACTTGTAAATGAAGAAATCTACTTATCTTAAGATCATATAGGTTTAAGCTGCAAGTTTATTTATTCTAAATTCTAATTGCCACAAAAAAATTTTACGAATCCAAAATTTTAAATAGAAAAATAATAATCAAGCAATAATATATTTCTTTTCACTTCAAAAATTGAATTTTAATTTAACTTAATATATCACGGTACTAATTTCACATCTCTTGTTAGTATGTCAATCCTAAACTCTGTCACATTCTAAAAATATCTTTTATTATTGATTTCGAATTTAGTTAAAATTTTTGAAAATTTCTTAAACTAATTCCAAAAATTTTTTAATGAATTTTTCAAAAATTTTAACGGATTTGAAAATTCGTTAAAGGTTTAAAAAATTCTTCAACAAAATTTGTTGAAGAATTTTTTCCTCGAAGAATATCGAAATTTGTTTTGAAGAATTTTTATATTAAAATCTGTTGAAGAATTTTTTCTTCAACCAATTTCGAAATTTGTTAAAATAAAGCAAGAATGTAGAATTTTTTGAAATATAAAGAATACTTTTAGAATTTTTTAAAAAATGTGGAGTAACCTCTTCGATAATTTCGTACAAGTGAGCCCAATCAAAGTCTTGGATTGTAGCCCACTAAACTCCCATCATCTGTTTATACATTCAAAGATAAATGAATAATTTGTCCCTTTCACTTTTTTTTTTTTTTTGTCTATTATTACGATTTTAATAAACAAAATGGAAAATACAACAAAAATATAATTTATTTTCCTCAAAATAAATGCATAATAAAAAACGAAATTGAAAAAAAAATAAAATCTCGTGCTTTATGTCATACAGATGCATATCACTGTCGGGGCCAAAAATAGGAAGAGATAATGATTTGATTTGATTTCTCTTTTGATGTTTCCTGATTTAGCATTTATGGTAACACTGATCAGGATAAGCTTAGATCCTACTCAATTATTTAACTTTTACGATTCTTTCTTGCTGTTTCCCACCTAAAGCTACTATACACATTGCAATGGAAAAGAAAAGAAAAAAAAAAAAAACAAATCAAAGTAAGCCAATGCAAATCTCGTGGTATCACAGGGTATTTTTCATATCAACGAAGATTTTAAAACCAATTTTGTAAAATTGAGAAAAAAAGTGAAGAAATATATATTAAATAAGACTTTAAACATTAATTAAAAATTTAATTCTACTTTTAGTAACCAAACATATAAACTTAGTTATATTGTGCTACAAATATCTTTCCACTAGGCTGAGACTAAATTTATAATTCAATTACTCATATTAGTTTTGTTTATTATTATACAACTTTTTGAATATTACTTAATAATTTGTAAGTTTACTAATATTATGCTATTTTGTATAAAATTACGACAAGTAAATATTAATTTTGAGTATTCTTATTATATATTTATAGTATTGGGCTGGCAAAGTGCTCATTTTTTTATTTCAGTTTTTTTTTTCATTCATTTGCTAGTAGTTTACTTAGATACCATTTTATTTTATTTTTATTGCATATGTATATAGATGAAAAAAATCAGGCTATTCTAAAATAATTTTAGTGAAATCTGACGATTTTAGTTTATAACTTATATGTATGTGTGTGTATTTAACTTGTTTATGTTACGAATGTCTATATACTGATATGTGCATATCTTTTTCATTTTTACAGAATCTAAAATAATCTTTAGATTTCGTGATTCACACATAGTCTTTTTTAATTTATTTTTTTAAAAAGTAGTTAATTTACATTGCTCCGTGATGGGTTAATTGGGTCCCGTAACGACTTATATAATTATTCGACGCTATAATATATTTTAAGGATAAATAAAAAAATTAAATTGTGAGATGTAATTTATATCAATTTAAATTCATATTGTTTTAAGTGTGTTTAAATGAATTTATCTTTTTGGATTTCAAATTCAATCCACTTGCAATTGTATCAAATTTAAATTGAATATTTTTCATATTTTAAAAAACTGAAAATAAATGTATATTTAAATTGAGTTAAATTAGTTCAAGTTTAAAGTCAAATGTTGGATCAGAATAAAAGTTGAGTCAAGTTGATTCAAGATGACAATCGAGCTACATTTTTCTAAATAGAGTCAAGTATGTCTGAATCAAAGATAAAACTAAATTGTCTCCTATCAAAGGTTGATTTGAGTCGTCTAAACTAATGATCAAATTGAATCAGTTCAGAGTGAAAGGTTAAGCTAAAATAACCTAAACCAACAAATTTAGCCCAATCAACTCAGGACAAAAGTCAAACTGAGTTGGTCTAGACATTTGTTCTATAATAATATATGTTTAGTTGTTGGTAAATAATTTTACCCATTTAATAACAATATAAAGAAATAAAATGGAAATTACATATTTCCATAAGGTAGCTTAGTAATACATCTCTAGTCATTGTTATTGTATGTATTTACATGCATTGTCAAAACATAATCATTATAGTTAGCTATGTTAAAAACATGCAGCAAAATGTTTAAAGAATGACAACAACCAAGAGAAATGATGAATTGATCTTTTTAATAAAAATTGCTTCTTTTTAAAATGACTTTCGTTTTAAAAAATTAATTTCACTATGAAAAGCTACTCAAAACGTCCAAATGCTAATGCAACTCAAAATAAGAACATAACATAACAACGTTTCTCTGAAGTCTATATCGTCTAAAACACATTGTTTATAGAAAGCGTCTGGTCAATAAGAAAAGTCTACATGAAAGCTTTAGAGATAACATACCTAAGAATTTATACTCATGTGGAGACGAAAAGAAGAATATGTTGTAAAGAAATTGTTCTAGAAATGTGTGCAAAATAGTAAAATACGCTCTTAAACTCTAAGTTGAAAAATCTTTTATTGAGAATCATAATAACACTGAAGCCTAAATGAATTATATCAAAATGTAGTGTTGTAAGAAAAATTATTTTATAAAGAACATCGTCTAATGAGAAGTGGGCTAAAATACACACCTAAAATAAATTTTCATAAGAGTCTAATGTCTTATGTTATCTATTATTAGAAGAGTTATACATCGTTTAATACTTATTGAATGATATACTCGAACGATGCATTAATTACTAACAAGATGTTTTGAACAAACAATACAAGTTAACAAATATAAACGTTCAAAACATTTGATGCATGTATTGTAAAGTATTGTTTTGCTTGCATACCTAGTCCTTATTATTTGTACAGAACAAGAACAGACAAAGGATTAATTAGAACATCTGCACACACTAGATAAAGACGTTAAGAGAAACAAATAATATTCTGGAGCGAATTTTTTGAACACTTCTGCTCTGATAGAGTCGTACAAGCTACTCTTAGATGAAGACTGTGATCTATTTGCTTTCCTAAAAATTAACTCAGCATCCAACAATCATCTTTCAAAAGAGTCTATATAAAGAAGATCAACTAAAGAGAAGAAAGTTGCTACTATTGGAAAAAAATGTAAAGGAGAAGTTGAAAATATGAAGAGAAAAAAGGTGAAAAAGAGAGAGAAAATGAAGAAATACATTCAAGAATAACTTACTTTACTTCACCTTAGTGTATATACAGTTTGATGCTCTTCAAATAAAAAATATGATGAAGACATGAAGAGAAGAAGAAGAAAATAAAAGAAAAATAGAGCGACAAAGTATTATGCCCAAGATAGGATGAAGAAAAGAAAAAGAAAAAAAAATGAGGTTGAAATGAAATGAAATGAAGAAAAGAAGAATGAAGTTGTGAACATTGAAAAGAAGAGAATAAGAGAAAGAGAGCATACATTGAACATTAACTCTATTGCTCACCAAGCTTATACTCATCATCTGAAGCTCTTCCATCCTAGGGGAATAGAGAAGAGAAAGAGCATCAAAATCAAAATTAGTTGAATGATCAATAATGTTGTTACTCAAAGCCTATATCATATATAGCTCTTCAATCAAAGGAAACAACTTCATTGAAGAAGAGAAGATAAGATAAAAAGAGAAAGAATATGTCCTACTGCTTTTCAAGCTTACATCGTCTAATGCTTCTCCAATCAAAGGAGCAACCCCATTGAATAAAAGAGGAAAGGAGCAAGCACAAGCATGAAGATTGAAGATCAATATCATTTCTCATCAAGCTTACATTGTTTGATGCTCTTCAACAAGGAAGGAAACTCCAAGTTACAAGACTACACATCATTATATTTATCCTCTCGAGTTACTCAGGTCTATAGTTATACAAGTGTCAGATTGTAAATGTAAACATATCCTTTTTATGAGAGTTAAACACTTCTACCTTACAAAATCTCGCAGTGGATTTGTTGTATGTTATGGAGAGAACTAAAACACTTACAACCAGAAGTGGATAAACTTGGACTAGACAATTGTCTAGGGGTAGATCCTAGAAGGCTAAACTCGGATTAGACAGTTGTTTAGGGATAGATCCTAGAGAGGCTAAACTCATACTAAACGTGTTTTAAAAGGATGCCAAAGAATGGCTAGAATACTCAACCAAGAGTGAGTTATACTCGGATGTCAGGAGTGACTAGTATAGTCAACCATGAGTAGGTTGATGGAACTTTTTAAGAACTAAACATAGTTCAAGTTTGAGTGAACCAGTATAAATATGGTGTCTCAATGTTTTCTTCTTTTAAACTATTATTAAGTCTTTTATATTATCATCTAAAAGAGTTTATTTTTCCTAATCTTACGTATCTAGCGTCTAAATATAATTTATGATCTAAATATAATTTATGTTTACACTGTTAGATACCTTGAAACTCTTAGATTTTCATTACATTAAATTTTGTCAAATGAACACATAGTCACCTAATGAATAATCCTCATCATTGGTTGTTCAATGACTACATCACCTAGATTTTCAAATAAACAAATTTTAGTGAAAAATTTTATTTTCCACCCATTATATAAAGAAATGAATTGTGTATAATTGCATTTATTATATCAAATTAATCTAAAAGCATTCTAATGTTTTTTTTTTCATACATATAATTGAGTAATTATTTTTAAATAACATTGTTTTAAACTAATTTGATTCACTTATATAAAAAATATACAAATCTCACATTTTTCTCAATTTTACCTAAAGGTGTTATTCAAAATATTATAATAATGCATATTTCTAGTTCAAATTTTTATAATCTCACTTTAAAAAACAAATATAATTACTCTCATTTTTTTTACCAACATATAATGTCATATTTCAACATATCTAGAGTTTCATATACAAACTGTTTTCATCACTTTCAACAATTTAATTCTCATTCGTATAATTCTCTACCAATTATATAATACTTTACTAATTGATAATGTATATAAAAATGTCAAACTATATTCCATACCTAGAACCATTATCATTATTAAAAAAAAAACTCACATATTATCCATATCAAAACTTACAACGCTTTGAATATTGTAAAACATAAACATATTTCTTATACAAAAAATACACACACATTGTGACAAAGTCATACCCACACTTCATATCACTTACTCTAAAGTGTTATCAAATTGTAGTTATGCTCTCTTATGTTTAAAACTTGTTTAGTGAAGTTTAAACTCCAAATTACAGAATTATCAAGAAAGACTAGTTATATACATAAAAAATAAGCTCTGATCAATAACAAAAATATACCATGACATGTTCCTAGCGCAATACTAAAAGTAAAAACATTGACAAGCAAAATTCATCAATAATAATCATAACTCGTGTATAAAACATTTTTTTACGAAAAAGTAATTACTAATAAATTTTATTAATGGATTTTTTCACAAAACATTAAAGTTCAAATTTGAAACTCTGATACTTGTTTTATCGACAAATTAATAAAACATTCTAACTCCTGACAAATTTTATACACAAATAATCATTGACTAAAATATGTGTTGATAATAAAAAATATAGATTATTAATGAACTTTACCTACAAATTTATTATCAATAAAAATATTCGTTAATAATAAAAATTATATTTTACCAGTCGACAAATCCATTAATTAATAAAAATATTTATTATAATACAAAATTTAAAATCACAATAAAAGTCATTTTACAAACAACTTTTAATTAATAAAATTTCCCTAACAATTACGAAATTTGTTATAACTTAATTTAAATTCATATTTGTTTCAAAAACTTAACTTAAAAAGACCTAACTCGCAAGCCATTTTATAAAACAACCAAAAAGAAAAAAACTTGCTTAAAATTAACTAAGCTGTTTCAATAATTTCGAGTATAATAATTCATAATTGGCACATATGCTTTCATTATAATTTTGATACATGTCATCTTCACACAAAAATACAACTGGAAAAAGGCGAATCGAAAAAAATGTTCAAATAAAAAAGTGTAACTGGGCCCAAAAAGGATAAGAGAGGAACTATTGATTCTAGATATTTCGAGGGGACAACACGATAATGATACCCAGCTAGACCACGAGTATGCCACGCGCCCAATCCTACTTTTACATCTCAGCCCTCCACGTTTGGTAGCATCCAACGGTTCTCACCTCACCACTTTCTCCATTTACTCACACATACACATCCATTTCCTCACGCTCATATTATCAACGCATTGTCACTATTCCACCGAAACAAACCCTTTCTTTCCGTCTTCCCCTGTTTTTCGAATCCCCTTTTCGAGGAATTTCGAACCAAAAACCATGCTTCTCCGAACCGCTGCTGCTTCGTCACTCTCCCTCTTCAACCCCAACGCCGAACCTTCGCGTTCGGTTCACGTTCAGGCGAACAACGCCAGCCGCTTGGTGGTCCGCGCCGCGAAAGGATCCACGAACCACCGCGCCCTAACTGGCGTGATTTTTGAACCGTTCGAGGAGGTGAAGAAGGAGCTAGATCTCGTTCCCACCGTTCCTCAAGCTTCTCTCGCGCGCCAAAAATACGTTGACGAATCTGAAGCCGCCGTTAACGAACAAATCAAGTTGCTCTTCTCTCTCTTTCTCATTGATTTCATCTCACTTTGTTATTTTATGGTTCTGATTGTCGTTTATGGATGCAGTGTGGAGTATAATGTTTCGTACGTCTATCATGCTCTGTTTGCGTACTTCGATAGGGATAACGTTGCGCTGAGAGGTCTTGCTAAGTAAGTAACTATTTCGTTAATCTTTTAATCTATCGTTTTATTTGATACTGATACTAACCATGAGTGGTTATTTATAATTAATGATTATTGTTTTTGAAAAAGGTTTTTTAAGGAATCGAGTGAAGAAGAACGAGAGCATGCTGAGAAATTGATGGAGTATCAGGTTTTTTACTTTGACTTATTTTACATATTGAACCTGAATTTCGAGTGCGTTGTTTCGATGTATTTGCTTTATTTCGTTTTCAGAACAGGCGTGGTGGAAAAGTGAAGTTGCAGTCAATTGTGATGCCGCTTTCTGAGTTTGATCATGCAGATAAAGGGGATGCACTCTACGGTTAGTGTTCTGGTCATATAATTTCTCTTTTTAGTGTTTTCAGTTCAGATCTTGTGTTGTAATTTTTTTCTTTTACTTTTGTTCTCTGTTTACATGGATCTGAAGTGTGACATGTGTTTGGTTGTGGGTTTGATTGTTGAAATATTACCAGTTTTAGCATCGTCACTAGAATTGGGATTTTTAGTCGATATAATACTTTGTAAAAGAATTTGGTACTATTCTTAGCATCTTATGACGAATCATGGATGATTTGTAATCATGCAAGATCAATGAATGTCGTGAGACTTTAAGTTGTTTATTTTCCTTCATAAATTATTGTCAATGAAATCGAAAAGTTATACGAAAAGTTATAAGAATGGGAATTTGTAAGGGAATGAATCTAAGGAGCATTAGTAGACACTAACCCCTCTGTTTTTCGTTTGTATGAAATTAGGATTTTATCCTTCACTATTTGTATTATTTTATCAATTTAGTATTTTTGCTGTGTGTCGTCCTTAAAATACAATTATGTAAATTTAATTTTAATTATTTAAAATATATTAAAAATCTTTTTACTATACCAAAAACTAGTGTGAACTCGGTCGAGTTTTTCTCTCAATCCTAATTTAAATTTATTGCATTTGATATATATACACGTCATTTATAGTATTTTATTATTTGTTTCAACAATATTCTTCCTATCACGAGTTGTAATTTGTATTTCTGATCCTAAGAGGTATCAGGACTGAATTATTTATTTATACTATATAAACCATTAAAATAAGAAGAAAAACTGAAATGAAATGAAATAAAAATAAGAAACAACGAAATGTGTTTTTCTCCAATTTAAAATGTTTAATTAATTTATCCTAATTAAACTAATTTATAGAAGTTATTTATATATTTTTTTATTTGTCAAAATTATTTACGGACAGCCAGTTTTCTCTGCCTACTAATATTATTTTAATTAAATCAAATCCTGATTGGATGTTACATTTGTATATTATTACAGTTACTATTTAGAGATGCAATATTTATTACAAAAATGATAAATACAAATAAACACTCCAACTTATTGAATATTTTTTATCTTCTTTCGGCTTTTCCTCTTGAAGTTCTCCACTGGATTCATTATTTGTCAGAGTTAAACATGTTTTCTTTCTCTTGTTTCAGCAATGGAACTGGCTCTCTCATTAGAGAAGCTAACGAACGAAAAGCTCCTTCAGTTGCACAGTGTAAGCCACCTTTTATTGGATCTTGGTTCTGGTTTTGCTGTTTTGTTTCATTGGTCTTCTGTATGTTGATAATGATTAGTTAAAATGGAAGTCCCTTACTTTTAATGATGCATGTTTTGGCAGGTTGCCACGAAGAACGGTGATGTGCAGTTGGCAGACTTCGTGGAAAGCGAATTTCTGGGTGAACAGGTATAAATGCAATGTAAATTTGGTGTTGCAACTGTTTTTCTAGAGTGAGATATTGTACATATTTATTTTTGTTTTATGCATTGCATTTGGCAAAATAAGCCTAATTATTGTTTCTTTCTTAGGTGGAATCCATCAAAAGAATATCTGAGTATGTTGCTCAGCTTAGAAGAGTTGGCAAAGGACATGGTAAGAATTTCAAACTCTTGTGTTTGCAATTTTTTTCCCTGGTGTTTTTTTTTCCATGACCAAAGAAATTTATCGGTGTATCTTATTTGTTTTCCTCGATGAACTTTCAGGTGTGTGGCACTTTGATCAGATGCTCCTCCATGAGGGAGGACATGCAGCTTGATGGTTACTGTTTCCCCTTACTGTTATGTGTATCTTTTCTCATCTAGGTGAAATTTGAGTCTTGTGCTAGAGAAGGTGAAACTGAAACTACGGATGAATAAAATAAATGATATCTGTTTTGAACACATCCATGTTTTGTAGTTTATTCACTATTTGATCAGGGGGAAAAAACCTTTTTTAAAAAATATGCCCCCTAAACTAACATCCATGAATTCACCGATGTGAGATTAAATTGTCTCAATTTCAATATCACTTTAGAAGCGGATGTCCAATCCTTCTAGAAGCACGTAGTAAATCAGCTATTAATTTATTTCTTTCACCTTTACGTTTAGAAGTATATAATAAATCGTTCCATGTGATGATGGAGATTAGATATAGCTTTTTCTAAACAATTTACATTTTGTAATTGATGCAATGTTTCCTTATTTTATAGAGATAAGTAGTATTTGTTGGGTAGTTTTGTTGCCATTATTTTCAACAAATGGGGCAATATTTCCTGCAGTTTGCCGGTTGGGTCGACTTGCAACATTGTGGCTTTTTCTTCCTGCACCCTATCGTATTTCTTTCTGCATTCCATCCAAATTGTAAATTGTCAAAAATGACTTTTACCTAATTTAAATTAACCCTAAAGCACAGTACTTCCATCCCATCCAGCCTTTCTTGTTCTTCTTTCAGCCGTTGTGCATCCCATCAAGCGTTTCTTCCTTCACCAACACAACAACGTTAAAAGGACTATCGAGGCGAGGCTGGTTAGTGATTGTTTTCTTCACTCAAACAAGCATAAGTTTCTTCTTCCCCGTCAGTATTACCTTTAACCATCCGTCAATATTATCTTTGACCATGTGAAGAAAAACATCCATCCATTCAATATAACTTGATCTTATCTGCAAAAAAAAACAAACGTCAACGTTCAAATTATGCTTACCAAGAAATCCAATTATTAAAATCAAACTTAAGAGAAAAGAAACTTGAATTTATAATTCCGGAAGTTTCATATTGCATTACAGATAATGATTTCCGGAACAGCAATTTTCCACTAGGCCGAAAAAACATGTAAGTCACTTTCTGGACACCTGCTTAAACCTATTCTGGAATCACCTTTCCGGAATATATCTTTCACGGAATTCATTTTCCAAATACTTTGTAAGTCACTTTCGAATTTATTATTCAAGAATAATATTTTTTTAATTTAGAAAAAATATTCCAGAATACTTTCTCACCTTACCATCTATTTCAGATTACGGAAATATATTTCCGGGTTAACACGTACAACACACCACTAAACACACACTCCGTACTTCAATATTACTTTTCACTAGTTACAACCCTTTTTAAATTACTAACACCAATCCTGCTGCACCTCAACGACGTCGAAACACAGACGAAAATGAAGTTCTCCACAAGAACGAAGCCAACGAAGCACCTTCACTTCGCTTCGTAGGAAAGTTTCAGATAAAACTCTAGGGAACAAAAGCAGAATTAAATAAAATGATATAGTGCAATCAGAAAATGATAGGATGCAGGCCGAACTTTATTATGAAAAGTTTTACACGAGTCTATTTTCAGTTTTGTACACCTTTCTAACACCAGTTAAAAAATAACATTTTTTTTTTAATTGATTCGTCTTAAATCATTTTATGTTTTAATAAAAGTATTATTTTATAGGTGTTAGATATAGAGATTGAGCAAAAAATAGGTGTTTGTATATTACCACCTTTTTATTTTCAATCTCGTAAAATGATGTTTATTTAGTTTGGACTTTTGTAATTTTTCTATGTTAAAGTTTAAAAAATACTTTCTAAAAGAATTGTAACACTTAAGTATCAATACCAATAGTCATAATAATAAATATATCAACGTAAGTAATAATAAACAATTGTAATTTTTAAGCATGCCATAGTCATATAAGATTATTAAACTCATTATCCAATGTTAGTTTGAATTATTTCTTATTTGATTTAATTATAAATAAAATTAAAGGTCAATTTAATTGGATTTTATTAAATAATTGAATATCTTAAACTCATTAATATAATATAGATGTGAAAGAAATTTCAAATTCATTATATATTTAGGTTGGATATAAACTTTTTTTTTAAATGAGGATGTAATAAGTAAAAATTTTTCATTGTGATTTATATTTAAATATATTTTTGGTAACCGATTCTAATTTTTACTGATATAAAAAGCATATTTAATCTTTTATTTTCTTTCTTTATGTTAATAATTCTTTGTTCTATTTAGTTAACAACTTTTAATAAATATTTTTAAAATATTTAGCATACATTTTAATCACAATATAAAAATAAAATTATTAAAAAATATATTTAATTATAAATTATACATAATATATACTATTATTAACTTTAATGTAAATATAGATACTAATATTACTTTACTTATAAATTATATAAATATTTCTTTACTAAGTGATAGTTTATTCTGAGTAGATTTATTAAGAAGAAATTTTATATATGATGATTTATTTTTGCAGTGAATTTGATACCACACACTTATTCTTTGTTTTTTTTAAGTATTTTATCATTCATTTTATTCATGTATTATATATATATATATATATATATATATATATATATATATATATATATATATATATATATATGTTTGTGTGTGTGTGTGTGTGTGATTATTAAATATATACAATATCTTAGTCTTAAATTTTTAAATCTAAAATAATAACTAAAATTTAAAACTGAAAGATAGTTTTAAAAACAGACAATCCTAAAAATTAATTTAAATAAAAATATTAAATAAATACTATCACCATTAACATCTTCAAATAATAAATTCATTGTTACATGACGCTATCACAATGTTCTAACAGGATATCCAATCTGTTACGGAGTTTATATTTGAAACAACAAATTCTTAAATGAAAATTACTATACCAAAAAACAAACCTACAATATTTTAAAGTTATTCATGTTATATCAATAACGATTAAAATTAGGTCACAAATATATTTTGCTTTTAACTATAATTCACTGATTCATTTAATGTAGCATGCTAATAATCACAACTACAATATTCTGCTTAGCTAAATTGATTCAACGATTTTGTGCAACCAGAAACAAAGAAAAATACTAAGGAATGAAAAGATGGCAAACATGAACATAATAACAGCCACAATAAAGTTGTATAGAGCAAGAGTCAAAATTCAACGATAAAAATCTCTTGGACAAAAGAAAATTGAAACCAAAAACATTGAATTAAACTACGAAACACTCAAAAGTCTATTAATTCAGAAGGGGATTACTCAAGCAGCAGTTGCTTGCTGAGCGGTAATCCTTTTTCTAGCTTCCTCAATGATGGATAGCTTAATACCCTTACCCTTGGGAAGTGATACCCATGGCTTTGTCCCCTTGCCAATGGTGAACACGTTTCCCATACGAGTAGCAAATTCATGTCCAGTGGCGTCCTGAACGTGAATTGTCTCAAAGCTACCCTTATGCTTCTCCCTGTTCTTAATAACTCCAACA
This sequence comes from Vigna mungo, assembly GCA_036885675.1. Lineage (NCBI taxonomy): Eukaryota > Viridiplantae > Streptophyta > Magnoliopsida > Fabales > Fabaceae > Vigna > Vigna mungo. Next base: position 5,927,428 of record CP144690.1, read on the forward strand.
CGCCCCCTGTTTCTTCCTCCAGTAACCATTACAACATTCCCGACATCAAATTTGATAAAATCAACGATCTTGTTTTCCTCGAGATCCAGCTTAATGGTGTCATTGGCTCTGATGAGAGGATCTGGGTAACGGATGGTACGACCATCATAAGTGTTCAGGTATGGAATACCTTTCTGGCCAAATTGCACTGACCTAACCTTGCAGAGCTTGAACTGTCATATACACACAAACAAGCACATTAAACTAACTATGCAAGTTCAAAAGTTGACATTTAAAGGTGCTTAGCCTCAATTTCTTAGCCTGCATATGCAACACCGTAACAGAGTGATGCCAGTCTTCTGTATTAATTACTTTATGTTAACAGTATAATGGCAAAAAGGTTGGTAATGAATAAAAAATATTTCATATAACCATGATAAGTACCTTAAAAGTAAAATGGCAAATATAATAAATATATTCCAAATAACAGTACATAAAGTACCTTTGCCTCATCATCCCTGATAGAATGAAGACGGAAACGACCTTTGGTATCATAGAGCAGGCGGAAATTCTCGTTTGTTTTTGGGATGGATACAACATCTGCAAAGAGAAATAAAATTTCAAAGAAATTATGGCTCTAGCTAAAACAATGGAATTACACTGCAATGGCTCAGTGGATGGAACGGCTGGAGAGAACCAGCTACAAGCCTCTAGGACTAATTTGCTCATCAAATTCAAGCTCAAGGTTTACCATAATAAAATCACAAAACATGACGACTCAAGAAACACCTGGTAAACATTTACAATTTTCGACTCATACAGATAGTCTAGGTATATTCAGCGTCCATATTATGAGCATGAATATCGTTAGTTCAGTAAATCTTTATTTCTTATTCAAGAACATGAATATGATTTTATGTTTCAACATCCTAATACAGAGATTTCATTGAATAATCATATTCAGAAAACATCAAATTCAAAAATCAATAACACAGTCATAAACAATAGCATATTATTAATCCCTTCACCTTCAACCCAAAACACAATACCGCATAAATTTTGCCTTTTAAAATCATTCAAAAAGTTATTCTACCAATTAGCGAGACACAAACGTACCCATGAAACCAGAAGGGTATGTCTTGTCTGTCCTGACTTTGCCATCAACAAGAACATGTCGTTGCATCAGAATAGCAATGACCTCACGGTAGGTCAGTGCATACTTCAACCGGTTTCGCAGGATGAGTATGAGGGGAAGGCACTCCCTCGATTTGTGGGGTCCAGATGAGGGTTTGGGCGCCTGTGAAGGAAAGAAAGAGTAAACGTTAGTCACTATAAATAATTCCCTTAAAACTGATCAAACGACGAAGAAACTTCAACTTACAAATGCACCACCCAGTTTGTCAAGCATCCAATGCTTAGGAGCATTGAGCCTCTTCAAATGTTTCTTCAATCCCCTAGCCTGTAACAGTTACAAACACCAAAAAAAAATATCAAAACACGATCTAAACGAGAGATTCAAATAACAAAACCTAAATTTAATAAATAAAACTTAGGGTTATTCAAATGGATCCTCAATGAAAACATCATATTAAAAACTTATCTCCCTCCGTTGAATTTTGTTAAATAAAATGCAGTACAGGGTAAAATCTAAAAGACTCGGTGTCCAGAATTCAAAAACATAACCAATGAGTAAAAAAACGATATAAGGTAGATTAATACGCGCCATTTCGTTAAAATGAAGATTCAGACCGAACAGAAAACGTAGAAAAGTATGAAACAGATCGAAACCTAATATGAAGATGAAAATGAGAATGTATCAAAATCATAAAGAAGAGCAGAAAGAAGATACGAACCATTTTGGAATCGCAAAGGAAACTAGTGCTCCACTCCTACGGCACTAAACTGAACGAACTAAACGCCTAGCTGCGCACTTATGGAGAGAGGGTTTTTCATCAAACCCTAATTTGTGATGAAGTTCTGGAGTATGGGCTTGAGGCCCATATTATTATTTTCTAGTTTTCAATCACAGGCTTGAGGCCCATAAAATTTTTTACCCATATTCAATAATAACTCAAATATTGGCCCATGTTCAATAAAAACTCTTTTTATAATAGTAATTTTTTATGTTATAATTTAGAGATTTTAAAAATATCTGTATACCGTATTTGTTTGGAGATTTTAAAAGAACAAAAATAATAATAATTGTTTAAACTAATATTAGTCTTTACAAAAGATTTCATAAATTAATCTATGTATTTATTAAAATAAAAATTTTATTCTATGTTAACCTAAAATTTTATGGATCAAATTTCAATTCATAATTATCAGATGTGTTTTTATTGTTAAAGTTTAAGATAAAACAATTTTTTTTTTCTTCGAGTCACATACAGTACAGTTTTATTATTTTATTTTATATCAGGGAACACATGTGTTTGTTTACTTTTCTTTAAGATAATAAAAACTAATAAAATTATTATTATTGTTATTACTGATTATAAAATTAAATATAATTAATTTTTATATATTTCGTATGTAATTTTTTAATTATAAAAATAAATAAATTTAAATAAAAAATGGTCAAATCAGAAAAAATAATTAAATTAAAAAAAACAAGTAAAACTAATAAAATAATTATTTTAATTTAAAAAAATATTTATTTAGATAACATTAGAAACAAATATAGATATTAAAAAGAAAATACTTTATAATATAATAGTCTAAGCTCAACTATTATCGTGTGTATGTATATTTTAAATACCTATTAATTATTTAAATTTTTAAAAGTAGTAATTATGAGTATAAAATTGAAAATTCCAAAAAAAAAAACTTATAGTACTTGAGATTGAAACTGTAAAATAATTTTTGAAGGCTTAGAAATATTCTCTAACGATCATTCTATATTAAACACAATATAACGATGATAAATAAAGTAATCCTATACACAATATAATGTTAATAAAAAGGGTAAATATTCTAATATTCTGCATCAAGTTGGAGCATTGTACCAAGCTTTAAAGAGAAATGGGCTAAAGGAAAGAAGTCAGGCCCAATACTGTATAACTAAAGCACCAAGCCCCAACAGACAAAACCTAAAGCACCCTTTCGTTGGAAGCTTCCTTAATCTGATGGTAAGTGTACGATCTGACAATTAGATGAGAACGAGTGAGGAGAAAAGCTCAAGGTCTTCCATGGGAGTTGTGCAGTGGAGAGAGGCGCGTCCTTCACTGAGCAGAGGAGCAAATGGAAGGCGGAAGAGAAGAAGAAGAAAAAGTAGAACAAAGGTAAACTAAAGAACTCGTCTTGCTTTTAAGAGAAAAGTATTTTGTATTGCTCTGTGTTGAATGTTTTGCATTGTCTGTAAAAGAAAAGAAAGGAACTCTAGTTATAGAGTTCGAGAGAGTAAAAAATGGAAAAACTAACTACTAACAGAAAAAAGGGTGTGGTTACTGTTTTAGATAGTAATCCACCGAACAATAACTTCCAATAGCCTCCCCTCAAGCTGGATGGTGGATGGTCGCCAGTCCAAGCTTGCTAACAATATATCTGAACCGAACACAGTGAGGAAACTTGGTAAAAATGTCCGCTCATTTGCAGTAATAACAGAGTTATTTGGCAATTTAACTGTAATTGGTTTAATTTTTTAAAAGGTAACAAAATTTTCTTTCTCATGGGTCACGTGATCAGTGGCCCCTGTGTCAATGATCCAAGAAAAAAAATACCTGGTTCATTTTCTTTGTCATTTCTCTGCATTTGGTTGATTTTGTGCATAGGCTCATCAGCTTTTTCAATTATTTTGAGAAGTTTCTCAACCTATTCTAGTGTGAATTTGCTTAGAGTTGTGCTGATGCTTCCCTGATGGATGATTTCTTCTCTAGAATTGTTCTGGAAGACATTAGTAGAATTCCAGCCACCCCTTTTCTCTTGATTTCCATCATTCTTTTTGTACCAAGGGGGAAAACCATGTTTAGAATAACATTCATCCACTGTGTGATTCATTTTGTTGCAGTAGGAGCACTGTTTTTCGTAATTAAGGTTCCTTCCTCTGCCTCTTCCCTGATTGTGTGACTCAACACCTCTTCCCTAACTTTTCCAAGTTTGTTCAGTTTTCCAATTGTTATTCCTGTCAACAGCATTGGCCAAAATTCTGGTGGTTTCACTAGAATTATTCTGGATAGTAGTTCTAGTATTAGATTTTTCTTGTCTCTCTTGTTGCATAATGAGAGAAAAGACACGATTCACATTTGGTAGCGGCTCCATCAACAAGATCTGGGTTCGGATAGTGTTATAGGTCTCATTTAACCCCTTTAAAAAGCATATAACATGCTTTATTTCTCTGTATTTTCAGAGAAGTCTTTAAGAGTTGGCAGCTGCACTGGATCTTGCAGGTGCAGTTTGGTATTGGTCTAAGTGATTCCAATTCTTCCCAGAGTATCTTTAAATCAGTAAAGAATTGACTGTCACTTCGCTCCCCTTGCTTGATTGAATGAATGTCTTGAAGAAGATCAGATATCTTGAAATAGTCACCTTTAGAAAATATTTCTTTCAATTCATCCCATAATTTTTTTGCTTCTTCAACATATATAACACTTTCAGCAATTTGTGGAGAAAGTGTTTTTGTAATCCATGAAAGAACGATCACGTTGCACCTTTCCCATGCATCAAATAGAGGGTCATCGTTTTTCTGTGGTTTCTTGATAGACCCATCAATAAACTTGATCTTATTTTTGGAGAGAAGTGTTCTTCTCGTGCTACGGCTCCAAGAAGAATAATTGGTTTCATTTAGGACTTGGGAGATGAGGGTTAGGCCTGGATTCTCCCCAGGGTGTAGGTAGAAAGGACTGGCTGGGTTGGTGGACTGATCTTTGTCACACATGGTGGCAGAAATCCAGAAAGTGTTCAAGAACTCAATAAAGAATCATCAAGAACGAAAAAATGGGCAGCAAGTATAATTCCTGCTCTGATACCATAAAGAGAAATGGGCTAAAGCAAAGAAGTCAGGCCCAATACCGTATAACCAAAGCACCAGGCCCTAACAGACAAAACCCAAAGCACCCTTTCGCTGGAAGCTTCCTAATCTGATGGTAGGTGTACGATCTGATAATTAGATGAGAACGAGTGAGGAGAAAAGCTCAAGGTCTTCCATGGGAGTTGTGCAGCGGAGAGAGGCGCGTCCTTCACTGAGCAGAGGAGCGAATGGAAGGCGAAAGAGAAGAAGAAGAAGAAAACGGAGAACAGAGGTAAACTAAAGAACTCGTCTTGCTTTTAAGAGAAAAGTAATTTGTATTGCTATGTGTTGAATGTTTTGCATTGTCTGTAAAAGAAAAGAAAGGAACTTTATTTATAGAGTTCGAGAGGTAAAAAATGGAAAAACTAACTACTAACAGAAAAAGGGTGTGATTATTGTTTTAGACAGTAATGCACCGAACAATAACTTCCAATAAGCTTGAAACAAATAAACTCAATCTGAGGACTCCTTAATGACTTGGTCAACACATCTGCGAGTTGATCGTTTGACCCAACAAACTCAGTACATGTTACTTTAGTGAACAACTTTTCACGAACAATATGACAACCGATTTCTATATGTTTAGTCCTCTTGTGAAATACTATATTTGATGCAATGTGGAGAACAACTTGATTACCGCAATACACCATAGTATGGATGTCACAAAAGTTAAGCTCTTGAAGGAATTATGCCAAGCCATTAAACTTTGACCTTAGATACTCTTGATTTTCATCCTCAGTGAACATAGAAGTGGAAGATTCAGTCTTCGAAACATTGTCGGTTTTGGAAGGGAAACCACGAAAGGAATAACAATTCTCTTAAGTGTGATCCATCCTTTTACAGTATGTGCATTGAGGATGTCCCCGACCTCCTCATCATCTTCCTCTAGTGTCACGTTCTCCTCTTCCTGAGTTTGAGGTGTTGGGACACACAGAAGGTGAGTGGTCAATGTTTTCACGAGGAGATCTCATGACTAGTCAGAAGTTGATCTCTAAGATGATCAAAATTGGGATGTAGGCACGAAGGATCAACATGTAATATTTGTCTAGTTTCTTCTTAATATCCTTTAATGAGTCCGCTTCAAAAAGCATCCTAAGTTTTTCGGTGGCAGATTAGGCTTTAGCCATGAGGAACACCATATCATGGTCAGTTATTTTAAGAGATGCAAGTTTGTTTGTCATGTCATAGAGATGTTGAATATCGTTGACATGGATATTTTGAGTTTTTTTCCAAAAGGAGTGACAAGTTTTGAAAGCTCTCGGAGATATAAGAAGTTTGGGTTCCATGAATTGCTATAATAGAATATGCAAATGAAAATCTGGTTGTTTCCATTGGTCAACTTTAGTGCACTTAGTTTCTAGTTTAATTAGTAAATATGAGGTTTGATGTTTATTAGGAGGTCATTAGGACTTAATTGGCTATTAAAGTGTTAAAAACATAGTTTAAAGCAAGAGAAATAAGATACATGAGTTTTAATTGTAAGTTAGTTGGTCAAACCTTGATTCTAAACCAAATCAGCAAAATGGTATCTAACTTAAGTTATAAACTTGTTTTTAAATCATTCCCAATGTCTAAGATGTCATTTTGATAATTTGGATAGGTATGAGGGGCAACCAAGGTTAAATTATAGGTTTTCACTCTTCTAGTGTGGCGCTTAGTGACGGCTAGCGGAGCCTGAGTACTAGAAAGTTGAGAGCTTTGGCGCTCAATTATAGTAGGATGGCACTCAAGCACCAGATTTGTGCGAAGAATGGCACTTAGCGTCAAGGATGTGCCACTCAGGGCCAATGTCTTTGGCATTCTCTCTTTCTTGTTGTGGTTTCTTTTAAGGTTTATTGGTACTTTATGACATGTTTAGTATGTTTTATGAAATGTTATTAAAGTTTATGAACGATGTTAAGATATGTATCAAGGTGTGATTGAATAAGAGCTTTTAAGGAGATATTTTAAGTGGTTATTTCAAGTTGTGTATGAATGTAGGAAGCTTGGTCTTGGGAGTTATCCTGATACTCTAATGATCGTTCATTCTCACTTAGAGAGGAGTGATGCATGTGGTGAGAGTAGTAGAAGGTCTTAGTCTAGGTGCTCCATTATGGCCTAAGACGTAGAACAGATTATCCTTGTGAGTGTGGTAGAGTGAAACTCATTGGCAATGACTCTGTAGAGCAGTAGAGGCCACCAAAAGTACATGACCCGACATAGCTCGACATTCATACTTTTAATCTGGATGGTCATGTCTAGGTTTATGGTATGCTTATGATGTTTGTTTAACTTTGTATGAAATATGATATATGATGAATCCTGGTAATATTTATTTGTCTCTTTTAACATTAGCTTACCCGTTGTGTGTTTCTTGTTTGTTTGCTTGTGTATACTTGATTTCTTTTACAATGATCACCTGGTTGGTGTGAGCAGAGGATGAGAATGTCTCTATCGAATTGGCTCTGGGAGGCGATGGTACAAATGTGTAGTTGGAGTACAGTAGTTAGTTTGGTATATCTTTATTTTGAGAGACATGATGTAAATATTTATGTTTTTCTATTTTGGTGTTGTAAATATATAATAGATGTATAGTTATGTTGGATAACTGATGAGATTTTATATACTCCTCGAGTTTAAGTATTCTATTTTATTGATTATGTGATAGTTCCTTAATAATGTTTATACTATTTAAATGGGATGTTAAAATTTTAGTATCAGAATAGTTATTTCATTTCTTGGATACATATAGGTTATGAGTGTATCAAATTTTTGTTGTCTATTCTTAGTTACGTTATTTCATTTCTTGGATACATATAGGTTATGAGTGTATCAAATTTTTGTTGTGTATTCTTAGTTACGTTTAGTTAGTATTTCATATTCTTTGGAGTAAACTGATGATATTTTTTATTTGTGTGAGTAGAATATAACACGTTGGTCTCCTTCTCCTTTACTTACAATTACAAATACAAATGTTCCAAATCTTGCAAGATGTTCCAAATTTTATAAGAATAATGAAATCCTTCTTGAGTGTGACAGAATGCTTCTCTAATTCAACATAATTCTACAGTATGGAAACCAAAATAAAAAATCCTTTATATAAAAATAGTATAAATTTGTAAAGGAGATTGATTATGTTTTATTATATCAATACAAGGAGCACTATAATTTTACATATGATATTTTCTGTATTCTTTCTTTAAAATGTATTTAAAATTTTATTATTTAATTTCATTCCGCAACTGTTATTTAGAATTATTTTATACACGACATTATTTTACATTATTTTAGATATATGGCCATAAAATTAGGATGCCTTAATATTATTGTATTGTTGATGTTTCATTAGATTTTTAAATAGCCTATTTTTGGACATTTATATATCCAATTTCTTGTGTTGTAAAATTTTAATAACTCATTAAATAAATAATATAAAATTAATAAGTGATAATAAATAATTCTTAATTAATTTATACTGATACTTTTAATGTTTACTAAAAGTCATACTCATTAAATGAAAAATGAAAAATTATTTAATGATAAAAAATAATCATTAATTAGTTTATATAGATACTTTTAATTTAACTTACTAAAAGTTTTGTTCACTGCCATCACTATTAAAACATTTCTTAATTACACATACCAATAAATTCATTCTGTCATATGTTTTGTTTATAATTTTTTTTTAATTTATAGCAAAATTTAACATATGCACAAAATTGTAAGATAGGTTTTAAAAATGGTGTTGGAAGTCTCATGTCGGCAAGAAATAAGACAAATTCATAATATATAAATAAGACAAATTCATAATATATAAGTGAATGTAAACTTCATTTTATAAGTCGATTTTATAAAGTTGAATTAGACTTAAAGTTTACCGTGGAAAGAAAATGTATGACAAATAATAAGATGTAAAGTATTCGAGATGTGACTTAAAATGATGATGGTTATGTTGGGTTGTACATATGCTAAGGAGGTTATCATTGACAAAAATTGTAGTGTATTATGTTTCTTCAAATGTATAACAAAAGGTGACGAATGTTATGATCGATGCAAGGCTGAATGTGATCATTATCTTCCCAATGTTCACAATGAATGCGTTAATAGTTGCAGTGTGACCAAATCTAATATAGGTATTCACTTACAACATTATTCTTTATTTTATTTTAATCTTTTATATGTATTATTTAAGATTACATTTTGTTATATTTTTGGATCTTTTTAATAATTTATTCTTGGGTTTAATAGCCAATTTAGTCTCCTGGTTGAAAAATCTCAATTTAGTCCCTCGTTATAAAAGTGTTTTACATTAGTCCTAACTTTTAAAATAGTGGTCAGATTGGTCCCTTTCATTAAATATAAGTTAACGAAAATTAATGGATGATGATGTGACACAGCTTAAAGTTGATGTGTTAGATTGATCCCTCGTTAGCTTTAAGTTGTACCACATCATCATTCATTAATTTCCTTAACTTATATTTAACAGAAGGGACTAATCTGACGTACTATTTTAAAAATTAGAACTAATTTAAAACACTTTTATTTTAAAAATTAGAACTAATTTAAAACACTTTTATAACGAGAGACTAAATTCAGATTTTTGAACAAAAGTGAGGACTATTACTTTATTCTTGTGTATCAGATGGTGATCGTATTGTTCTAAGAGCTGCGGTGAACTGTTGAATACAAAAGATGTCATGTCAAGATATAACTTTTTTGAAATAATATATTAAGATTCTTCTTTATTTTCCAAAAACCGTTGTTCTCTTATTTTATTTACTTTTTTATGAAATGTTAAATATAAAATAAAAATCGCATCGACCATTTAAAATATAAATATTCCATTTAATCAAATGTTAACGTTTTTCTACACTAGAATAATAATAAATTATTTTACTTTTCTATTTTAAAGACGGGTAACAGACTTCATTACTTTATTAATCAAAAGTTTAATTATTTATCTAACTATTTCAACTTATTTAACTAATTAGGTTTGATTCAAATATATAAATATGTTGATAGTTGATTCTTAAAGTTAATGATAATTTTAAAAATTTCATACGATTTTTTAATAGTTATGTATTGTTTAAATGCATTACAATTGACAGTTTGGTACAGACATAAATTTAACCAACAATTATACTAAATTAATCAAAACATTATATTAGTTTAACCAATTGGTTAAAAAGTAAATAAAGGTCAAAAGCGAAGGGTGGAGATTTAGTATGAGTACGTACCAGATAGAGGTATGGCTTGTCAGTTTTCTATATGTATTTACCTTTTATTTTTCTCTTTCTTGCATCTCAAACAGAATGAGTATTAAGAAAAATTACTAGGACAAATACGTAGTTAAGATGATAATGAAAAGAGTAATAAACTGTATTACAAGTTAAGATATTATGAATATTATCAGAAAATAAAAGATCTAAATACTGTAAAGTGATAAGTAAATTGAGATAAAAGTAATTTAAAAAATATAAATCAAATAAGATAAATAAGTATTTTAGCTTGATTTGTTAGGAAGAAAACTGAGTCTTCTAATTTTCATGTAATGACTTCAAGCGACTTAGTAAATAGTTGGATTTCTTGACTGCACAAACTTACTATAATGTTTCGGAAAAAGAGAAATTAGGAAAGTTCATGACTCCATGTGCTGGTTCCGAGGAGGAAACATCCTTCTTTCTCTGCAATCTGCAGAAGTGGTTGATTGTCTTATCAGTCATTCTGGCAAACATCCTTGTTTAGAATCAGTTTCATTAATCATTTTCAAGAAAAAATTGAAGTTTTTAACCAAACAGCTTTGTATCTATATGGAATAAGTAAAATTATTTAAAATTAAATTGAGTTTTGTTGGGTAAATTTTGTTGAACCTACCTCCCAAACCCCTGAGCTGAAGCTCACGCCATTCTTGAACCAGTGCACAACAGCAACACATCAGATGTGTCAAGTAGTCATCACACAGACCTCCCTACCAAAAAACGAAAACGGTTAGTAATGAAATGAAAAGTAAATGGAGAGGGTGAAATGGAAACCAACCTCAATGTTAAATTTGCTACGCAATTTCCCTCTTATGCAACAAGAATAACAGCAGCAAACACAGAACATGGAGTAAGCCATAAGATTAGTCATTGCACGTTTTCGAGCTGTAACAATTTCAAGTCAGAGAGTTTGGACTATTGTGTACCAGTTAGAGTTGATTTCAGAACTTCATGATGCATGTTATCGTCAACTGTTTAGGTAAATCATATCCATTAAAATCGCATTACTCACAATTTACTTACAAGTTTCTCCCCTGGTAACCACATTAACTATCCTAGAAAATGTTCCACATGGGAAGAAGCAGGTCTTCAAGCCTGTAATGAACAATACTATTATATTCTAAAAGGAAATCGTAAGCAAGAAACACCCTTGCATCTTACACAAATAAAGTAATCTACTTTAATAACGATAATTCAATCCTCATTTTACTCTGTTTTACGAAAGACATGATAATATAATGTTTCCCAGAGCGAATCTATATCCTCTTGCTATTTTAGTTTAAAGAGAACTAAGGAGTACCCCAAATCCCAAGCGTCTTGTAAAAAAAATTTCCTCATAAACTTTAAGAAAAATTCATGCACTTCGAAGCACTAACACTTGTTGCTTCTCGCTCCATACATTTTTGGACGAACCAAGCACCTTTAATTATCGAGGTCTTGCATGTGTTGCATTATATGCAGCTATCATTTGCATGAAAAGGTTTTACTAGACAAGTAAAATAAAAGGGTAATGATTGTTGAATTGCAATTTGCAAGCCACCACTGAACAAGTTTACCATTTACCTTTTTTGAAAAATGTATGTAGAATCTATAGGAGGGGTTCAGATATTTACATAAGCAAGGCTCACTGCAGCAAGCAAAGAGATCAGTCTCCCATTCTGATTGACTTTTAGCTCCAGAATCCAACTCGAGGTCCTCAAATGCTATTGCACTGTTAGTTATATGCCTAGACCAAGATATATGTATAAATAATTAACAATTTAGTAATGAGATGGTTACCTGATAAAATCATTTAATGGTATCATAAAACTACCTTGATATCAAATCAGTTGGTTCATTGAAAATGGCTTTTGCAACGTTTTCGTTAGGTGACACGCTGACAACATTTTCTGTGACTTCAATAAGATGTTCAATTACCCTGCATTGCTCTGGGTCATTATTGGTTCTTGATCTATGTAGTTCAATATGCAGTTTTTCTTTCTCCTCTTTGAGGGCCTCGTGGAACCCCAGATCAGGGTACCTACGAGATAAGGACTTCTCCAATATACCTGCATCCTTCTTAGATCGATTAGTCTTTAGTATCACATTTTGGGTCTCCATTTCTTCTTCATCCAGAGTGTATTCCGTTTGATCCACTTCGCCGAGATGCTGCATTTCAAATACCGAATCATGTCAATGGAATGGGAAAGATAGATGAGAAAAATCTATTGATTGAAATTGAAACAAATAAGTAAACTTGATTAATTACTTTTTAATAAATTTGGAAGTTTAACACTTAATAAATATCTTATAGTTTCTAAGGGTTGGGCTATACATGCATCTCAAGAAAATCTTTGAAAACCAAGAAATCAAATAAAGTTTCACAAGAAAGAGTGAGTGTTATGCTTTCTTTTCTTTTTTTTCTTATCATTTTACGTCCAAATCTATCGTGACTAAAAACTTTGCACATAATATATAACTCGATTAGCATATTAAACTGTAAACAAATATGAAATTTCCGTCACTAACTGGCCCTTGACTTCTGAAAGCCATCACTCTTAAACTACATACGTATGTTAAATGTGTATTAAACTTTACCGCTTAGCTTAAAGATTGATAATTGATGCGCTGAAAAAGTATTATGAATAACACAATGTATGTGGGGTTCGGCAGGTTATGTTTCGAATTTTGGAAGCATCTTAACTCGCAAGAGTCAAAAGTGAGTTGTTTCATCGAACTTGCTTTTTTTTTTTTTTTTAATTTGAAATGCTTTTAGCAAATGGAAAATTCCCTCTAAAAACAGGAAGGATTTACTATTAAAAGAATGGTCTTATACACATTATCCTATTATCTCCACCCATTCTCAAAGGCACTTGCTAGATAATAACGCTCACTAATACATTAAATATCTTTAAAGTTAAGGACAAGGTATTTTTTTAACATCAAAGTTCAGTATATAATATTTTTTTAAATTATCATAAAACAATATTTGTATACCTTTAAGAATTAATTATTGATATACCCAATAACAGCTCGAAGTTGCCACCGTTGTCAGGAAGAGATCCATGTTATTCCAGTGGTAGCCCAGAGCAGAGTACAGGGCAATTTACATTACAACTCCTTACTCTGGACTCTAGAGTCTTCGTTTTCGTCCACCTCTTTTCAAAAGTAAACAGTGAAATCTGACATTCTATAACTTTTGAAATTTTGACCAAATTTAATCGGGTGTTAATAATAATAAAATAGTTTATATAACTAGGAGTGGAAATGAAAATAATAATAATAATGATTATAAATAATGATGTGGGAAAAGAAAACAACGGATGTTAATGTTTATTCATTTTATTAATAAAAAGTAGAAACAGTGGTATGGATATTATACTTTATCTGCACCGACAATCTTTTCACCAAATGTGAGAATAACACAGTAATATTGTTCAAGCTGATTTTATTTTTAAAGTGAAATAAAAATGAATGAATTAAAAAAGAGAATCGAGAAATGATTTTCTCTAATAAATTTTATTAAAGATCTAAACTGAATTAATAAGCATGTTAAACGCGACTTATATTATCTTAAAAAATAAATTAGGCTATGAAAATGTAAATCAAATGCTAAGGATAATTTATTCATTTAACAAGTATGTCTAACGAAGGAAGTTTAAGTGGAAGCAAGGATTAATAATGTGACGTGATTAATTATAGTAAAGGTAAAAAATATAGAAATAATAATAGAAAAACTGTTAACCAGTGAAGAACCTGCATACGAAAATCGTGAACAGCGGAGATGAGGGGCACGAGTTGAAGGTGACGATCGATCTGCGTCTGAACGTGGCGGAACTGATTCACTACGCTCCAACCCATGGCAAGCATGTAAAGGTAACTCTTGTCTTTGCAACTTTCCACCAATTCCAACGCTTCCCGCAGAGCCTCTTGGAGACCGTCCAAAGGTTCCTTTGTTGCCGGGAGCCGTGCCACCTCAGTCGACTCCAGCGTCGCCAGCAGGTTCCCTATCATCCTCACCTGCTCCACCAAGCGCTCGCAGTTCCGGCGGTGCGCACTGGCATTATGCGCCGCCGATATCACCGCACTCGCCACCCTCGTTGCGCTCAACCCTAGAACCTGCGCTAGGTCCTCCATCTTCAATTCTGTGTTTGTTGTTCTTGTTTGTGTTTGAACACAGTGGAGAACAGAGGGAAACAGTGTGTTGGATCTAAACTTTTATTTTCTTGGGTTCTGCTTTAGCCTGTGGGATTCTGAAGTGTGTGAAAGCGACGTGTTCGTTCAAGCTTGGACTGTTACACGGAAATGGTGCGTACTAGTCCCTTGGAGGGGATCGTTTTAGAAGAGTCCCACACATAAGTTACCTATACTATCATATTAATAATATTATACTTTAATATCTTTGCATAATATTCAAATAAATAATATTTATTTACTTTTTAAATTAACACCTGATATATGTCGAAAGAAGAACAAGTTGTGAAACAGAGACTTGAGAATAGATGACAACTGAAGTAAAGTGTTTTGGTTGGAACGAATTCAAATATGGAAGATTTGAAAAACAAGGATTTGCGTCAGAGAGATTTCATAAATTAGATATTAGGATTAATTCATCATTATACAATTAAAGAGGAAAATATGAATTAAAGTTTATAAGTTGGTGAATTTTATTATTTTAACCACAAATTATAATACAGTAATGTAAAATGTAAAATATAATAATATCATTTTTTATTATGATATATATTATCATAAAGAAACAAGTTATTTAGCGGGACTTTGGTATAAATTTTTTCAAATTTTTATATTTTAAAATAAAATGTTTTTCTTGTTTGATTTTTTATTAAGATATGAATAAATTTTACAATAAAGTGCAGGTGTTAATCTAAATGTTATGTTCGAAATTATATATATATATATATATATATACATATATATATATATATATATATATATATATATATATATATATATGGATTTATTAATTTACGTAAGGGACTTTTTTAGTTGGTACATTTTAGCAGAGTGTACCAAATTTTAAGTTACTAAAATGTCCCTATTAGAAAAGAAAATCAACTTTAAATCCAAGGATATTTTAATAATTTTAAAATTTAATTTAGAATAAAAAAATAAAAGGTAGTTATTAAAAATTCTAATTGGTCCACGTGTGCAGAGAAGTTATTAAATTATTAGCTTTTATTTTATTTTTAATTTTAAAATCAACTAATTTTTTATTTTAAAAAACAACTACTTTTTTATTTTAAAAGGATTTAGGGTTTAGGATTTATAGAACCCGTCTGGGTTTATAGAACCCGTCAGGGTTTATAGAACTTGTCAGGCTATATAGAACCCGTCTGGGTTTATAGAACCCGTTAGGTATATAGAACGAAAAACCCAAGACGGATTCTATAAATCCAAACGGATTTTATAAACCCAGACGAGTTCTATAAAAATTATATCTATTTAAAAATATTATAATTAAAAATATTCCTTAAGTCATGGAAAATAACTAATTTTTTTTATTTTTTATTTTAAAAAACAATTAATGAATAACTACCTTTTATTTTATTTTTTATTTAAATTTAATTTTAAAAGTACTAAAATACCCTTATATTTAAAGTATGTTTTTTTTAAATAGGGATACTTGCGTAAACCTAAAATTTGGTACATTTTGCTAAAATTTACCAACTAAAAAACCGCTTTACGTAAATTAGCAAACCCCATATATATATATATATATATATATATATATATATATATATATATATATATATATATATATATATATATATATATATTAATCAATAATTATATATTTTGGTACGCTTTTTTTTTTTTTAACCGTGAAAGAGAATTTTGATGAAAATTATTTCAATACAAAATTTTTTATCGCTAAAATTTAGATTAAGCCTTTGAAAATTGAAAAAAAGCAAGATGTATATAGAAGTTTAGATAAAAATATTAGAATAAGCAATTTGAATATTTTAAACACAAATATAATGAAAACATATGTTTTATGCCCATTTATTTTTATTTTTTATGATAATAAAATATAAAATTATGCTTAGGTTATTGCAGGTAATTTTTTTTAAATATCTATAATATTAAATTAATAAGTAATAATATTGTAATTTGATTAAGTTAATGAATAAATAAATTTATATTTATTATGAACAAAGTATAATGTTCATTGGTAAATTTCTTTTATATGAATTTATGTATTATACTAAAAACTTTCTTTATATAGAGGTATAAATAAGATTATTATTATTATTATTATATTATAAAATTAAATATAAATACTTTTTTAACTTTATTGTAAATAGTTTTTATTTATTTTTTTGGTAGTTTATAATTAAAAAGAGGATTAAATTAAAAAAACTGTCAAATTAAAAAAATGTTAAATTTAAAGAAATAGTTATTTTAAATTTAAAAAAACTTTTATTTAAACAATAAATTTGAAAAAATAAATATAAATACACTATAAGAATAATTTTATATATAGATATAGATACATATGTTTAATATAATAAATTTCTTAACTATGACACCATGTAAGAAAAAATAAAAAAAAATAAACTCATACATCTTGAAGAAGAATCTAAGTAATACATTGACTATTAGAATTTATTAACAATGTCAAAAATTTTGAAGACATGCCTTCAAAATTATCATGTAATTTTTAAATTAGGTCACTTTGATAAGATTTCATAAAGTATCAAACATGACTTCAATTTATATCAAAATATATTAAATTTGTATTGAGATTATACAAATTAAATTAAATTAAAAAAATACAACAAATGAAAATCATACTAAAATGACATGATTTTGTTAAATAAAATCGTACATAATTTTCATAATTTTTAAGTTAAAATTATTTCTCTTTTGCCAAGTTTTGAGAGTTAAAATAATAACAAATGATCTTTTTTTTTAATTAAACATATGTTCAACAACTGTACTAACACAAAGATAAATTACAAATTTCAAATTGTTCAATTTAAAACGTTTATAAGAGACAATTTTTTTCGTGAAGCTACAGCTAATGAACACACGCAAGTCATAGGTAAAATTTAAATGTAAAAGGAGTTTCAAACTTTGAACTACTTAACATTTTGAATACATCTAATCAACCATTGAAAGAAAGTTCTCCTATTAATGATAGGATACTTTATAAATAAAATCGGTTCATTGTAAAAACATTACTCTATATATTCTTAAAAGACTTTATGTACCTAATACTTAATTTTACAGAAGAATGATGTATTGTTAAATTGTAAGTAATACCTTGAAAAGTTAAATTTATATATTAGATTCCTAAAATATTGTTTCTTAGTAGAGTTTTTTACAAGTTATATGAAACATTAATCATAATCGAATTTGAAAAAAAAAGTATTCAGTATTTTTTCTATTATCTGATACATCTTGATTTTAGTTATCTTTTAAAGACTTTTACAAAAGTTGTGATCTTTTCCAACACATTTTTAGTCTTTGTATATCTAATTACTAAGTTTCCAAATGTTTTTCAAATAAATTTTAAAGTTTCATTTGTTTTTTTTTTAGAATTATGTATTTCTTTCTTCTAGAGTATATGATTGTGTATTTCTCCATTATATTAGTATAGAATTTTTGTTTTTGACCAAATACATGTCTAACCACTAAATTGAGATGCATTTGACTCGTTTCTATTTGTTTAGTATAACATTACACAAAACACTTAATCATCATGTTTAATGATTAATTAAGATAATTATTTGGGTTAGTGGACTTTTGACCGTCTAAGTAAAAATTCATAAACAATAATTAAATAATACATTTTACGAAGTATGTTAATTATATTATATTAATTACCATATTTATTATTTACTGACGCGTTAGACTAGTCTATATTCTGCACACAATCTCTAAAAGTTAAAAGTTAAAAGTTTGAAATTTTTTTGGAAATAAATACACACTCAATTTTGTAAAAACATTTTAAATAATTTTTCTTTTTATTTCTTTGTGTTCTTTTTAATTATTTTTTAGTGCTGACTATGGTACAATTGTGGTAATTCTTTTCATCATAAATAATTGTCTTACGAATTCTTTTTTCTTTTTTTACAATAAGAAGGAAGGTTGCGGATGGTTGAAGAAGGTCTCTAACTAGAGGAGACGTGACAAAAAGATGAGTTTGTAACGGGGATAAAAATATTTAGTCAATTAATATAAGAAAAACAATATGTTTTATATGCACACTCTAGTTAGAGTAAAAAACAAAAATAAGAGGACAAAATAAGTAGATTATAAGTATCTAAATATAAATAAACTACGATTCGTGAACATGTTTATTTTTTTCATACTTCATTCATGATTAAAATATACTGCGAAGGTTTGAAGCGCGTTATACAATACACTTTTACTTTATTTGACGGTTTTAATTCTGTGACAAGGAAACCAAAAAGGTGTAAAAATATACAAAATACTTAATTTTATTATTGTTTTAATTATTGTTATTATTATTTGTAACATGTTTTGTCCGACCATTGAATGGGAAATATATGTCTCATGAATATTTTGCTTAGATAAATAAAAATAATAATAAAATAAACAAATGTAAAATAAGATATTTCAAAATAAATAGTACGCGTTCATTATTATTTATTTTTTAGGTAATGGAATTTAAAATACTATTTTATTATACTTTTCATAACGTGAACACCGCATGATATATTATTAACAAACCAAAATTTGAAAAAGAATTTGAATAACTCCACTTTGTCGAATTAGTCCTAAATGTAAAAGATAAAAAAATTATTTTATTTTTAATTTGGGTAAAGTTCATGCAATAAATTATAATCAAATAGCTTCATTTCTCCTAAAATTTTCGCGTTTTGTTATGGCCAGCTACACATTCTTTTTTTCAATCCTTTCTATCACTAAAGCTAATTGTTTACACAGAATCGTAATATTAATTTTGTTATACTTCAAAATAACAAGAAGCCCGTCTAGCTCAGTTGGTAGAGCGCAAGGCTCTTAACCTTGTGGTCGTGGGTTCGAGCCCCACGGTGGGCGTTCTTTTTGGGTTTTTTCTCCTAAATAATTTTTACCTCGTTCTATTGTGTAGTGTTTTGCTTTGCTGCACGTGGAACCATGCAGAAGTTTGTCATTTCCCCCATAAAATGATTTAAAATTTTATAACATCCAATAAATCATTGAAATTCACTTTGGATTTTAAAACAAAATTGTTTAAATGAGTGATGATAATAGACATTTTTACCCTAGGCTAAAATCTATAATCCTTAATTATTGTATGATTGAAGCCAATTTTAGAATGTGAAACTATTGTCTAGTTTTAGCCTATTTTAAAAAATGATCAATAATAAGTACTTGTATTTTGCACTTGTATCACATCTACTGTAGTAGGCACCTGTAGTCCTGCATTAACAGTTTTTTAAGGTATTGTTATGAATTAATCTTTCATAATGTTGACTGTGTGGCTCAAATCACCTACTTGCAATGATTCCACTAAGTTGTCTCATGACATGCATGGTGATGAAGCAAGGAAAAGGTAGTACCTTATTTTTGTACGAAACAGAGAAAGATCACAGATTATACCTTATTTTTACAGAAGGCAAAATGCAACTGAGTATAAAAACACAAACAAACATCACTCTTAAAGTTAACTAATTTTTCATAAACAGTGGTAGTACCTCATTTTTCACTAACTATTACTAACAAAAGGAAACTAAACAGAGTCAATACAATAAAAAAGTTCATAATTGAAGTTTAGTTTCTTGTATTGGACATGGCAACAGTTTGCAATGGAATGATAAAAAAAAAGTACTGAATGAATGAACGCGGAGTTTAGTGTTGTGTAGGATGGTGATAAGAAAAATAGGAGGAAGAAATTTCCTGAGACAGTAGTACCCAACGCTATTATATATATATATATATATATATATATATATATATATATATATATATATATATATATATATATATATATATATATATATATATATATATATATATATATATATATATATATATATATATATATATATATATATAGTGTCATTTTTGTGGATTGAAAATGAAGCAAAGGCAATTCACAGGTATCCAAAGTTCTTCAAGGTTTTAATTTTTAACCTGAATCATCTTCTTTTCACGTATGATTTCTACTTCCTAGCCATGAATACTGCGAGCGAGAGGTTTGTTACGTTCCTCTGTTTCTTTCTGCTTCTCTTCATGACAACGTTGTCAAACTCCCAACCAGACCGTTTTATGAGACCCCTTCGTGGGAGTTCCCTAGAATACTTCGAGGTGGGTTACCCTCCGCCGTCACACGAACCCACTCCGTCCTGCAGCCACCGTGTCCTCCACCACTCCTTTGCCAACACCATCGACTCTCCTCCGTACACCACCTCCTACAGCCCTCCCCCGCGGTGCCCCGCCCCGTGGTCCCGCGTCGTACTCCATTTCCACGCCCGCTGCAAGGGCGAGCAGTACGACCGCATCGCCGCTATCTGGATCGCCGGCGCTGAGATCCTCCGCACCAGCACCGCCGAGCCCACCGCCGACGGCATCTTCTGGAACGTCCGCAAGGACGTCACGAGATACTCCTCCCTCCTCGCCAAATCCAACCTCGATCTCACCATGATGCTCGAAAACATTGTCAACAACGAGTTCACAGGCGTCTACCACGTCACCGTCACTCTCCTCTACTACAACGATTACACCCTTAAGGCCCCCGTCAGAGTTCCGTTTGTCCCCTGCCCTGAGGAGCTCACTTTTAATCCAATTTCTCTGCCCAAATCTCGATCTCTTATCCAGGATCCTGGCTCCAGAGGCGTGAATGAGTCACCGGCGGATTTGATTATTCCGATATCTGATGATGGACGGCGAGGGTTCTGGTTCAAGGTGGAGGAGGAGAAAAGTTCCTGCTCCCGGAAAATTCGAATTCCGAGAAACACCTATCGCGCGGTGCTTGAACTGTACGTTTCTTTTCACGGAAACGACGAGTTTTGGTACTCGAATCCGCCGACTTCGTACATCACGGCAAACGGTTTGGCGACGAAGCGTGGGAACGGCGCGTACAGGGAAGTTTACGTGACGATCGACGGCCAGGTTGTCGGGTCGGAGGTTCCATTTCCGGTGATATTCACCGGCGGGATCAACCCTTTGTTCTGGGAGCCCATGGTGGCGATCGGGGCTTTTAACCTTCCCTCATACGACATCGATTTGACGCCGTTTTTGGGGAAAGTTCTGGATGGGAAGGAGCACGTTTTCGGAATAGGGGTGGTGAAGGGTATATCTTACTGGCTGATAAACGCAAACTTACATCTTTGGTTGGACCATGAATCAATGGTGGTTCATGCTAATCCCGTGGTTCATCACAGTCCTGAAACTTCCATCGAACGGCAAGAGGGATTTCGAGGGCTTGATGGGTCGTTTGATGTGGACGCGGAGCAGGAAATGCACATCACAGGGTGGGTCATGACTAGTGTTGGCAACATCACCACCACGGTTTCTCAGGGATTCTCGTTCAAGAACTTCATAAAGTTCCAACACAATGGGAGTATCAAGACCGTTAAGCAGAAGTTCAAGGCAAAGAAAAAAGTGAAGGTGATCGATGGAAAAGGTGAATCTATCACCAGGTTGAAGGTTAGACGAAGGTACCCTTTAAGGGTTGTCACCACCACTAAGGAGTTTCCCGATGGTACATACCAGCTTGTCACGGAGCTTTCTCATACTCTCAATGAGAAGCATGTAAGTGGGTGCTTCTCGAAATCCATTACCAATGCCCAGAATTCCAAGGGCTGGATCGAGGTGAAGGGTCACTCTGTTGTGTCGGGTCAGGCAAGCACCACGCAGAATTATAGTTATGTTGATGGGTTCATGTGCTACTCCCGGAATGTTGCAGCGGCTAATGGAAGGATTGTCTTGGACAATTCAACTTTTCTTTGTGAAGAGTGAAGATTCTTTGTAGTTTCTTGTAGCGTACATGTTTTTATGTAGTTTCCTGCATAGGGTTTTAGTTTTATTTTTTCTAGGAACAGGAATGTGTAGTAGTGTAGTATCTTTTGAATCTGCATGTATGTATGTATATGTATGTATTGCTTCCATTCAGCCACTGTGCCTGGATCTAGACACAGAAGGAAAACACAGGCTAATGAAAATCTAAAAAGCTTCTCCGTAAGCAAGGATCATAGCATAAGTATATGGTTCCTGAGAGAGAGTAGAGCTTGCACATAACAACTGCATGCCAAAAGTTATGGTAAAGGTAACTCATCACAGCATGAGTATCCGGAAAAGAAAATATATCAGAGAAACAAAATTCTCCGTATTACTATTACTATAAATAAATGTATGGCTAACAAATTTCACACTCGGACAAGATTACTTGTCGGATACAATATTCCTTTCTTGAAATTCATTCTTTTTGCAGCTACCTTTTATCCAGAATATACCCATACATAATCCATGGGTGATTGAAGATTTCTTCATGTTCATAACCCAATGTACAACATTCAGTCTGAGGAGCTCGTAGGTCGCCAGAAACCCTTCCTAGCTACAAGAAACTGATCCTGATGCAACGTGACAGACCAGTGAAGTGAGCGCAAAATTGGAGTGAGCTTGTTTAGTATCTCCATAGAATCGTGAACCACGAGATATCCATTTGGTCTCAATATGCGATCAATCTCCACAGCCACATCTAAAATGTCACATCTGACAAAAATTGTTCACTATCAGAATCATATACACATACCTCAGTTTTGTAGAAGTGACAGAGTCCTAGAATAATAGTAATAAAAGGAGAAATAACATGATGTTATAGATATTAGTTTCTTCAAGAACCCCATACCTTGGCTCAAGATATTTGAACAGAAAGCTAGAGTGAAGAAGATCGTATGTGCGAGGATAGGTACTAAAGGACTCGCACCAATCATGATACATTCCTATAAACCCTCTGTCCATTATAATACTAAGAGTATCAGGCACATCAATAGGTACTACATTCATCACCCACACTGGAAGATCAACGAGAGCAGCAGCAAATCTGCAAAATATGACGGACGTGGTATCAGTCTCAAAGAAACTTGGAGGAAACTGTCAATAACATGCCATTGTCACATCATGAGTAGGTCTGATAGAAAATCAAGGATATGGGTTATTACTACCAATGCCCTCAAGAATGTATGGGGAAAAGAGTTAGAATTTAAGAAAAGAAAATATTACTTTACCCTGCATAACCAGCATTCATGTCCATTACATTTCGAACACTTGACCAATTTATAGGGAGACCATTCACATAAACATCTGAAACTAATTCAGACCAACGTTTGCTGTCCTTGAAGAACTTATCCTTGGAAACTGAATCAGTAGGTAAGCTAGGTGGCTTACTGGTAAGCCTCTGGGGCCAAGACTTAGGCCAGCTCTGCAGGTTACCCTTATCATCAACCGGAAGAGGAGTCAGGCAACTATTGAGCCTGGCATACCTAAACATAATCACAAGCATGACGAGGAAATTAGCAAAGATAGAAACTAAACTAAGCATGGCACTACCTTCATTCTTATTTATAAGCAAAACAAAAACTAATTTGACACAAATTAAGAAAATCAGTACACTGCATTAAATTTTATTAGTATCTTAATATAAGGTTACACATTAAATAAAGTTAAGGCATTTCATGAAAAATATCCTTAAATAAAACAAAAGTTGGCAAATTTGCTTATATTCAAGGAAAAAAAAAAGGTGATCTTTACTCAAACGAGAACAGAGTACTTACATCTAGCATTGCTCGCAATAGTCTCTTTGGCCTTTTTCTTAGAGATAATATTCATTTATTTTGTCTTGGAATAATGGAGAAAGTATAAATTGATAGAAACATAAGCATAATAGAAATAAGATCCAAAGAAAAGAGAAACTACCATGAGCTGTTCTTCCCATCTTCATTTTCACATAAAGGTGGATTGTTCTCTTTACGTTTTTCATAGCAAGAAGATGAGGTGGGCTTCTGGTATATAACAAGTCCAATTCCAGATGAATCATGAGCCTTAGCCACAACCTTCCAGCACATGGCTTTTGTTATATCCACCATGGCTGCAGATTGACAAAGAAATTCTTCAACATAAAAGCTAAGAAGGCGGAACAAATTTGCTTCAGGGCATCAAGGTCAGTTCATACAAAAATTGAACTTCTCTGTGTATTAAATAAGATACATTCTCAACACATGAAAAAATTATAACTAAAGAGGAAGGAAAGACAATGACACAAAGAGACACAGGATGAAGGTGAGAGAAAGAGAGAAAGACAAACCATTCCATACTTTCTGATCTCTTTCATCATCTCGGTAGACTGGTGTTGCAGACCATGCAAAGAAACCACCAGGTCTAAGAATCCTATTGAGCTCAAATAAGGGCTTCCCACCTAAAGTTGTGACAGTATTTGAGAATAATTATCTCTATCAGAGATTGGTATAAATGGAACATGGAAGGAAGTCCTGATATGGAAAGTGGAAGCAAGAAAAAGAGATAAGTACCATCTGCATCCCAGTGAACCCTACATCGTGCACAATGGATCAAATCAAAGCCATTATCAGGAAAAGTCAACTTCTGTGTTCCAATGACAGAAAGAGTTGCAGGTATTCCTCGTTCCAAGGCAAACTGTATCTGAGCTTCATGTTCATCCTTTGGGGCAAATGACATAGTAACAACATTTTTGTCCACCAAATAGCCACCAAAGCTAGCAACACCACAGCCAACATCTAGAACAACCCTGGTATGCTTTCCCCATTTAATTGCTGGTAATGTCTATGGTATAACCAAAGTAATCAGCAAACTTGTACTACCACCATAAATGTACTGGTTTAAGTCATTCATAAATCAAAACGAAACATTGATACGCCCTCATTACAACAAAATGTCATCGATTGCATTGGATAAAATAATATACGAATGCCAACTACTGTAAATTAAAAAAAAAATGCCAACTCTTAATATCAGATCTTAGACATTTCCATCAATCCTGCTAGAGAGAAGCAATAAATCATTGCATCAACAGCACTAAGAAAAACAATTTCAACTACGGCTCCTGCCTAACATTCCTAAGCATAAGCACTGAGCTTTTTGATGTGTTCATTTGAAATCAATATGGAGGCCAAGCAAGATCCAAAAGTAGTCTCTTCTCAGTCACTCCCCTTGTCCTCCCAATTTTTTGGTTCTTATTTTTCAATAATTGATTAAAGTTCATCGGTATCTATAATCGTCACACTTATATATTATAATCATGGTTAATATGTGAATCCACATGGCAAAATACCTTCTGTATGAACTCAATGTAATGATCTACTCCATCTTTGAATTGAGTACCACCACCAGGAAAAACTAAATATTCTCCAGACTTTACTACCCAGTGCTGGTCTTTCTTGTACTCCACCAGCTTTGGATGAGGAACGTTATCATACCAAATCTGAAAATAAAGAAAATATAAAATTCCTCCTCCACTGACTTCAAGACTAGTTAAAAGACTCAAATGGGACTTAACAAATAACAACTCAACACTATTTTCATTACTTTATTAGAATAAATTGGTATGTGACAAATCATAAAGCAAAACCCGTTCAGAGTACAAGTAAAGCTAAGAGTACAACAATTTCTTCAATAACCTGCAGAACAATAGGTAAATGATTAAAGAGTACCACATTAACAATTTATTCAACTTTTATGAATCTCACCTTATCCCTGCTCTTAGGCCACGGAACTGGGGCTTTATACCCTTTTGGAAGAGGCAACAAGCAGTGAAGACTAGTCTCAGGGCAATGTCTTTCCCTGTGCTCCATGTGCCTCCTCGACTTAAGAGCCTTAATGGCCATAAAATTATCCAAACATGGTATAAAATCAACATTCTGCGGGTCCTTACACAGCTTCCAATCAATGGTCAAGGCATCCTCCTCTGGGGGCAAACCTTGGTCTTCTTCAGCCGTGACATTGGTCACCTTTGGAGGAAGCTCTTGCTCTTTAGGTTTTGAATCATGATGAGGAGGTGCTTGGTGTTGGATAACAGAATAGAAAGCAACAGGGTTTGAGCTGGTGCTGGAGAAGCTGAAGAGGAAGAACGCGACACAAACGAGCAAGATTAAGAGAGTGAAAATGAAAGGGTATTTCCTCTCTTTGAAGAAGTCTTCAGCTAAAATTGCCATTTTGGTTTCTCACTCTGCTGGGAGACACAGAATAGACATGAAGATGATGCAAGAGCTTACGAAGAAGAAGGGGACATGTCGCTGTCTGAACAAGATCAAAGGATAAAAAAGTGGGAATCTTGCGGTTGTCCTTCAGATCCTTAAGACTGTGTACTTTGGTGGTCAGATTCAGAATTCAGAACTGAAAGCGCATGACTTCCAACTCAACACAGGTTCTTGCGCTCTGTAACCGACGCATTGACACTGACAATGGTAGTGTTGTGCTTTCTTTTACCAAGGTACACACCTACCCGGTTCATTTTTATCTTTAACCATAAAAATAAATGCTCGGTTTTTTTTTTCCATCATAGAAAATGTAGCAGGACGTGAAGTTTGTCCAGATATGTCATAATGTGATATCTATATTTCGTATGATATAAAATTAAGCTTATAATTGAAAAAAAAAGCATAAAAGAAGAATAAAAACTAATTTTTTACATATATTATTATTAATAAGAAGGATGCAACATGTAATTCAAATATATATAAATATTTAAATGTTATAAAAAATAATCAATTATATAAGTAATGTTAACAAAAATTGATTATATGATTAGTCGTGGATAATTAAATCAATGGAAAATTATTAATTTATAACATTCTATATTTATTGATTAGAAAATGTGTATAGTTAAAATCTTATTATTAAAAATCATTTGGGATAAAAATTTAATGAAGGAAAAATAATATATTATCTTTACTCTTTACTTTTTAGTATAATATTATTTATTATTTCTTTTCTCGTAAACTTATTTTATTAAGATGAGATAGTGTAATTTTGTGAACTAATTGTTTAAAAGTTTTCTTTCTTACTATTAAATAGATTTGTTAGATTTTCACATGGATAAGTCTTTTGAATCTCTATATTTCCTTTTTAATTGAACAATCACTATTGTCTTCATATATAGTTGTTGATTATATTTTTTTCAAAAATCACAAGATTATTGTACATGTTGAATTATAGACCTTAATCAAACACATTCATGACTTACTTCATGCAATGTTAAAATTTTGCATGATTTAATGATGTTGTTATGGTTTTTTTCACATACCACCATAAAATCGTTCTGCCACCACATAAGAGCAAATATCTTGTTTGTGATCAACCATTGTATGATAAATAACTTGCACCTACACAACCCATTAGATCTAATTTTGAATAATTTGGATAAAATAAACCCATATTCATTATACCCTTAAGGTAGCAAAGTATATGTTTTACTCCATTTCAATGTCTTCTTGTAAGTGAAGAACTATATATTGTTTAAGAAATTTATAGCAAATGCTATATCAGGTTGAGTATAACTAGCAAGATACATTAGTACTCCAATAACACTAAGATATGGTACTTCTTGACCAAGAAGTTCTTCATCTTTTTTTAGGTCTAAAAGGGTCTTTCTAACATCTAATGACCTCACAACCATTGGAGTGCATAATGGATGTAACTTGTCCATATAGAACTATATCTTGAAGGTGAAGAATTATATCTTTTTTTTTTACAAATTTATAGCAAATGTTATATCAACTTGTGCATAACTAGAAAGATACATTAGTGTTTCTATAACACTAAAATATAGTACTTCTGGATTAAAAAGTTCTACATCCTTTTCTTAAGGTCTAAAAGTATCTTTATAAACATATAATGACCATAGAACCATTAGAGTGCATAATGGATGTGACTTGTCCATATAGAACCTTTTAAGCATCTTTATTATAGAAGCCTTTTGATGTATAAAACAACACCTTTATTTAAATACTTAATTTGTAATCACAAAAAAAACTTTTGAACTTTCAAGATCTTTCATGGCAAATTCTTTCTTTAAGCAATCAATTGCCTTTTTTATAGCTCTTGAAGAGTTCCAATGATGTTCGTTTCATCTACATAAACAACAATTTAATTTTCTCATCTTTTCATATAAACAAATACCCTTCTTTTAACAAGTGTTCACTAAGACCATTATACCATATACGTTCTTATTGCTTTAATTCATAAAGAGATTTGTTCAATTTTATTGAATAATCCTATTTAAAATTTGTATTGTTAGGCAAATTAAATCCTTCAGGGAGTTTCATATAAGTTTCATTCTCAAGAAAATCGTACAAATAGGATTATACATCATCCATTAGATGTAAGTGCAAACCTTCTTATGCAACTAGGCCAATCAAATATCAAAATGTTATTGTATCCAATACTAGTGAATATGTCTATTCAAAAATCAAAACTAGGTTTTTGTGAAAAACTTTAGATTAATTATTTCTTGTACTAACAATTTCACCATTATCATTTTATTGTTGTGCAAAAATCCATATATACCCAATGGATTTTACACCCTCAAGTATGCAGACTACAGGTCTACAAATCTTTAGTTTAGTAAACAAATCTAATTTTGCTTCTATTGCACCTCTCCATTTTGGTTAGACATTTTTTTGTCGATAATTTTTAATGATAATTAGTTCTTGATTATTGTTACTCATAACATTCATCGCTATAATATATTTTATGGTCAATGTTGACTTCATTTTAGTTCTATATTATCTTATTCATGACATAATTTATTGAAATCTCGTCATTTTCAACAATTTCAGGTACATGAGGTGTTTTTGAACTAAATCATTAATTGCATCAAATAAATCTTTTGATATTTTCACTACCTTTTAGCTCGATAGGTTTTTATCTTTAAAACCATACACCTACCATGCTTCAAGTGTATTATGAATTAATATCAATTTTATTTGGAATATTAACAAGTGGTATATGTGATTTAATTATCCATTTTGAGTCGTAAAAAAAAATTGGTAATTGATTGACTAAATTTTTGTATGAATTATCCTTTGAAAGTCTAGTTCACATATTTTGTACGAAGATATGATAATTCATTCCATACAATATCGTTTTCCGATTGTTTTAGCAAATATCAATTATGCTAACTTCACAACTCTGAATGCTCTTATCACAACAATATTGGTGTACAGTATGATATCAGGACCGAGCAGTTACGATATATCTTATTAAAGATATAAAATAATCAAGAATATCTTATTAAAGATATTTAGCAACTAACCAGATTTTCAGGTAAGTCTGTTTATATTATATTCTGTTGGGCTTATATCAATTCAAGGTCCATGAGACAAATTATAAATAGAGAGCCAAGGCCACAAGCCAGGTAACTTCCAATCATCTTCCAATCACACTTTATTCACACTCAACTACATCTTGCTAACGTTTGATCCAACTCAAACATACAATTGTGATACACAATTCCCAAAACCGCTCCTAACTTGAGCGTCGGAGTGCCTTTTGCAGGTACCTCCCCATCTTGGTCAAGAAGTATACCGAGCGGCCCAGATTAAAGGCAATCGAGCGGTCAAGATCCAAGGAAAGCAGCGATCCAGTCAGTCCAAGCACTAGAAAGCGGGAAATCCACGTCATCCAAGTCAGTGTCTCGGTCCCACAAAAATATCTACCGAAACATTTTGGCGCCCACCGTGGGGCCGGGGGCCATCCCATTGAAAGCCGCAAGAAACCAAGACAAGCGCTCAGTATCAACATCCAGATCAACATCAAGAAATTTCAACAAAGTGAAAACTAAACTACAATATAAATCATCATCTTTACGAAATCTATAATTCGTATATTATTTTGTGACATTGTTTGAGTATTATAATCTAAATATTTAATTAAGTGATAATAGATATGACTCAACTATTTTATATTAAAAATATATAAATAATGGTTATATGATATAACCGAAATATACATCATCATATTATATTATTTAACTTTCGAAAAACAATACTGATATGATTATTTGAAATCTTTACGCTGCCTATAACAGCGTCACATGACTCCTTCATCATGGAATAATTTTCTAACCTTATTATGGTATTTTCCTTCATTTATTAAATTTTATTATGCATCATAATGATATAGTGCAGAGTTGCTCCACCAGAATAAGAGTAAGAAACATTTAATTGTTATATAATATCATATATAGCCATCGGTATAATTCATAACGGTTATAACCGAAACGTTGATTTATCATAATCATGTGATATAATATATAACTATTGGTACAATTCACCATGGGCGGTAGCCCTGCCTCAGTTCAATAACATTACAAATCAGATTTTTATTATCACAAACATCTTAGTTTGTAGGTCTCAAGATTCTAAAGCAGTTACATCTCGACCGTCGGTCTCAATTATCTTTGATATTATATCTCTTGCAGGACCTATCGGTCTCAATTATATCTTCAATATTATATATCTTGCAAATTATTAAAGTGGTTACATCTCGACCGAACGGTCTCTTCCATATTTTTATATTATATATCTTCTAGGTTAAAAGGCTATAAAACAGTTACGTTTCGGCCATGAAACATCTTAATATGGATTCTTCGAAACATTCAACCGCTTGGCCTTCCATGGCCTCAAGCGTCCCAACATTCTGTCATTCGGCCTCACAAGCATTCAGCCCTTCAGTCTCAATTGTTCAGCCTTCCATGGACTCAAGTATTTAATCATTCGGTCATTTAATCTCACTTATCAAATTCGAATTGTTGTGTTTCTTCATTGCAGATGACAAGAGCATGCACTCTCACCCATAAAAACCCAGGGGACGTTCTCCGAGAACCCCTGGTCCTAAACCTAGCGGTGAGGTTCTACACGGACTCACTCTCGTCCTAAACCGAGCGGTGAGGTTCTATACGGACTCACTCTCGTCCTAAACCGAGCGGTGGTGAACGTTCTTTGTGAGCGCTCACTCTCGTCCACAAAACCCAGGGAACGCTCTCCGAGAACCCCTGGTCCTAAACCGAGCGGTGAGGTTCTATACGGACTCACTCTCGTCCTAAACCGAGCGGTGAGGTTCTATACGGACTCACTCTCGTCCTAAACCGAGCGGTGAGGTTCTATACGGACTCACTCTCGTCCTAAACCGAGAGGTGAGGCTCTACATGGACTCACTCTCGTCCACAAAACCCAGGGAACGCTCTCCGAGAACTCCTGGTCGTAAACTGAGCGGTGGGGAATGTTCTCTCTGTGAACGCTCACTCTCGTCCTCAACTGAAACAGTCACAGGTGTTCAACCGTTCGGTCATCTACAAAGCGACGACTAAAAACAACTTCTCTCACACTCATAAGTCCTATAGTTAATCATGGTTAAAGCCGAAATGATTAACTCGGACTTAGGGGGCATAATGTACAGTATGATATCAGGACCGAGCAGTTACGATATATCTTATTAAAGATATAAAATAATCAAGAATATCTTATTAAAGATATTTAGCAACTAACCAGATTTTCAGCTAAGTCTGTTTATATTATATTCTGTTTATATTCTGTTGGGCTTATATCAATTCAAGGTCCATGAGACAAATTATAAATAGAGAGCCAAGGCCACAAGCCAGGTAACTTCCAATCATCTTGGAATCATCTTCCAATCACACTTTATTCACACTCAACTACATCTTGCTAACGTTTGATCCAACTCAAACATACAATTGTGATACACAATTCCCAAAACCGCTCCTAACTTGAGCGTCGGAGTTCCTTTGCAGGTATCTCCCCCTCTTGGTCAAGAAATCTACCGAGCGGCCCAGATTAAAGGCAATCGAGCGGTCAAGATCCAAGAAAAGTAAGCGATCCAGTCAGTCCAAGCGTCAGAAAGTGGGAAAGCCACGTCATCCAGGTCAGTGTCTCGGTCCCACTTTTCTTACAGTCCAAGCGATCCAATCAGTCCAAGCGTCACAATTGGTATTCATTTTCTTACAACATTAATCACTTTTTCAATCTTTTATGTGTGTTATTCCAAATTTCATTCCAGATGCTTACCAGAGTGCACCTGATCAGGATTTTCACAACTATCCAAACAAAGAGCAAAACATAATGGATATGCAAAATTAGCAAATATACAACCAGGAGCACATTTTGCACACATGATTTCTTTTCAGGTGTATTCCCAATGGCTTGTGTGCAATTCAATATAATTATCATTGTCAACACCCAATTTCGTCCGGGTGACTGAATAATAGGATTTTGTTTTTGTTTTTGCCTTATTTTATTTTATTTTTTATTTTATTATTTTAATTTTTAGGTATTATTTGATTTTATTTTATTTTGAAAAAAAGAAGAAAAAAAACGAAAAAATAAAAAAAAGAAAAAAAACGTAAATAGTAAAAAATAAACAAAGGGAAAAAGAAAAAAAGAAAATAAAAAAAATAAAAAAATAAAAAATAAAAAATATTATTTCGTTTTACTATTTGCACCCCCAAATTAAATAATTTTCTTTTCCTTAACCCAATGGCCCAAAATAATCTCACATTTTTTTACTTCTTCACCACCTATTTTTCTTCTCACACCCCACTCTCCACATCACCCTCCACATCACCTTCCACATCATCTATTTTTTTTCATTTACTTTTTCCACCTCATTTTCATATTAATTTTAATATACCAACTTTTCTAATAATTCCACTTATATTTTTTAGCATATCTTCTCCGCCAACTTTTTTATAATACTTATTTCACTTATTTTCCACATTAACTTTTACTATTCATTATATTTTATTCTTCCCACCAACTTTTTATATTATTTCCTTCACTTAATTTCCACACTCACTTTTACTATTTACTGTATTTTATTTCATCTACTTTCTCCACCAACTTTTTATATTATTTCTTTCACATACTTTTCACATTAACTTTTTTCCATTCATCTTTTTATTATATTTTATTTCACATAATTTCTCCACCAACTTTTTATATTGTTTTCTTCACTTAATTTCCACATTAACTTTTACTATTTACTATATTTTATTTCATCCACTTTTTCACTAACTTTTTATATTATTTATTTAACTTCATTTCCACATTAACTTTTACTATTTACTATATTTTATTTCATCCACTTTCTCCACCAACTTTTTATATTATTTCTTTCACTTATTTTCCACATTAACTTTTACTATTTACTATATTTTATTTCATCCACTTTCTCCACCAACTTTTTATATTATTTATTTAACTTAATTTCCACATTAACTTTCACTATTTATTATATTTTATTTCATCCACTTTCTCCACCAACTTTTTATATTATTTCTTTTACTTATTTTCCACATTAACTTTTCCTATTTTTCCACTCATTTTTTTTAAAAATTTATATTTTATTTAACACTTCTTCATCCTTAACTCTATAAATACCCACATTCTCTTCACTTCATTTTTACACACACACTTACTTCACACTTCTATAATATCCATTTTTCTTCTCTCTCTCTCTCTCACACACACACACACCTACAACACACTTACATACTTTCATAATATCTATCTTTCTTCTCTCACACCTTTCCATCAAATCTCATACCAAATTTCCACTTCAAGGTCATCCTTCTTCACCTTCCATATACCTCTTCTCACAACTTATTTCAAGTAACGTTTTTCCTCATCCAAATCTTCAACAAGGTACATATATTCTTCTTATTCTATTATTTATGCATTTTGATATTTTTTTTAGTTTATAATTTTTTTTTACCATATTCATTTTATTTTACATTTATGCTTCATGAATCCTCCACTTCATCTTCCTTTTTTTTACAAAAAAAATATAATAAAAATATGTGTTAAGGGTTCAAGTACACGTACGACCATTCTGTCTGCCTTGTGCTGAAAACATTCTTCTTCTAATACCAAAAAAAAAATATTTCAAATGCTTAAACCTTTTAAAATAATTTTTGAAATATTTTTTTTTGGTATTAGAAGAAGAATGTTTTCAGTACAAGGCAGATAGAATGGTCGCACGTGTGCTTAAACCTTTTAAAATATTTTTTGAAATATTTTTTTTGAAAGAAGAAGAAAAAGGTTTTCGGCACAAGGCAGACAGAATGGTCGTACGTGTACTTGAACCCTTAACACATATTTTTATTATATTTTTTTTGTAAAAAAAAAAGGAGGAAGATGAAGTGAAGGATTCATGAAGCCTAAATGTAAAATAAAATGAATATGGTAAAAAAAATTATAAACTAAAAAAAAATATCAAAATGCATAAATAAATAGAATAAGAAGAATATACGTACCTTGTTGAAGATTTGGATGAGGAAAAACGTTACTTGAAATAAGTTGTGAGAAGAGGTATATGGAAGGTGAAGAAGTATGACCTTGAAGTGGAAATTTGGTATGAGATTTGATGGAAAGGTGTGAGAGAAGAAAGATAGATATTATGAAAGTATGTAAGTGTGTTGTAGGTGTGTGTGTGTGTGTGAGAGAGAGAGAGAAGAAAAATGGATATTATAGAAGTGTGAAGTAAGTGTGTGTAAAAATGAAGTGAAGATAATGTGGGTATTTATAGAGTTAATGATGAAGAAGTGTTAAATAAAATATAAATTTTTTAAAAAAATGAGTGGAAAAATAGGAAAAGTTAGTGTGGAAAATAAGTAAAAGAAATAATGTAAAAAAGTTGGTGGAGAAAGTGGATGAAATAAAATATAATAAATAGTGAAAGTTAATGTGGAAATTAAGTTAAATAAATAATATAAAAAGTTGGTGGAGAAAGTGGATGAAATAAAATATAGTAAATAGTAAAAGTTAATGTGGAAAATAAGTGAAAGAAATAATATAAAAAGTTGGTGGAGAAAGTGGATGAAATAAAATATAGTAAATAGTAAAAGTTAATGTGGAAATGAAGTTAAATAAATAATATAAAAATTTAGTGAAGAAAGTGGATGAAATAAAATATAGTAAATAGTAAAAGTTAATGTGGAAATTA
This sequence comes from Vigna mungo, assembly GCA_036885675.1. Classification (NCBI taxonomy): domain Eukaryota; kingdom Viridiplantae; phylum Streptophyta; class Magnoliopsida; order Fabales; family Fabaceae; genus Vigna; species Vigna mungo. The sequence continues at coordinate 5,962,615 of CP144690.1, forward strand.
AGTGAAGAAAATAATATAAAAAGTTGGTGGAGAAATTATGTGAAATAAAATATAATAAAAAGATGAATGGAAAAAAGTTAATGTGGAAAATATGTGAAAGAAATAATATAAAAAGTTGGTGGAGAAAGTAGATGAAATAAAATATAGTAAATAGTAAAAGTTAGTGTGGAAATTAAGTGAAGGAAATAATATAAAAAGTTGGTGGGAAGAATAAAATATAATGAATAGTAAAAGTTAATGTGGAAAATAAGTGAAAGAAATATTATAAAAAAGTTGGGGGAGAAGATATGATAAAAAATATAAGTGGAATTATTAGAAAAGTTGGTATATTAAAATTAATATGAAAATGAGGTGGAAAAAGTAAATGAAAAAAAATAGATGATGTGGAAGGTGATGTGGAGGGTGATGTGGAGAGTGAGGTGTGAGAATAAAAATAGGTGGTGAAAAAGTAAAAAATGTGAAATTATTTTGGGTCATTGGGTTAAGGAAAAAAAATTATTTAATTTGGAGGTGCAAATAGTAAAACGAAATAGTAATTTTTACTTTTTATTTTTTTATTTTTTTATTTTTTTTTTATTTTTTTCTTTTTCCCTTTTTTTATTTTTATTATTTACGTTTTTTTTCTTTTTTTCTTTTTTCGTTTTTTTTATTTTTTTTTCAAAATAAAATAAAATCAAATAATAACTAAAAATTAAAATAATAAAATAAAAAATAAAATAAAATAAAAAAAAAACAAAAACAAAATCCTATTATTCAGTCACCCGAACAAAATTGGGTGTTGACAATCATCATAATCATAACTCGAATAATCTTCATCTTTTTATTTCTCATCACTTTTCTTTCTATCTCTAAAACCAATATGAGAATTTTGTATAGATCTCTAAAACCTGGTTGTGTGTTTGAAAGAAAAAAAAAATACCAATTTATAGAAGAAAACTACAATGTAATGAATTTAAATATTCTCTAGTTATAATGGTATGAGTAATATTTTTCTCAGTAACTTTGGTCTAGGTATTTTACTATTTCAATAAATTTAGTTATTCATCTTGCGTTCATGCCTCCACTGTATAATTATTTATGTTATTATTAAATAATATAAAAATAAATTGAAGATTAATAATTAGTGAATTATTCTGGTAATAATACTGTTCATCTTTAAATTGAAGACTAATAATTAGTGAACTATTATGGTAATAATACTGTTCATCTTTTTAATATATTGGTTCAATTTTAAATCATATTATTTTTTGCTATCATGTCTTGAATATTATATGATGCATTGCAATTAATTAATTTAAAAATATGTATTAACGAGAGTAAAAGTATAAGATTGGTAAAAAATGTGCAGTCTTAAAAAAAATTAATAGTAATGGGAGGGAGAAACAATTTAAGAAAAAACATTAAAAGTATCAACGGAAATTACTTATGAATTATTTATTATCATTTAATACTTTTATAAGGTTTATTTAATGAGGTATTAAATGTTTTAATTCACAAGATTCCAATTCATTTTATTAAACCTAATTAAGTAGCAACATTAGTATTAAGACATTCGAAGGAGCTTTCTTATATGTTAATGAATGATATTGAGCTACATTATCACACATGTATACAAATTAAAATGAAATGAATGAAATTCTACTTGCAAGTACCATTTACCATTTCATGAGAATATAAAGAAAATAATAAGATAAAGACTTTTGAAAAAAATAAACACCAATATATTACTCGTAATTATTTTTGCAATACAATAATGTAAATTATTTCTAATAACCTTATTTTGACACATTTTTCAAAAAATTATAACCTGAAATGACAATTTTGTAACCAAGAATTCACTTCATGGATCGCATCATCACGATCATTGGCAAATAAAAAGTTATTTATTAAAAAGATGCTTAAACATAATAAACTCAAGAATTAATAGGTTTTCCTCTTAATATATCAATAATTTTGGATTTCTTTTATCTTTACTATTTTTATTCATCATATTTTTATGTGTGATGAGTAAAAAAACGAATCAACTATAATTTTAAAAAAATAACAATAATTACTTTTAAACAAAATGAAATCTAAATTAAAAATAAATAAAAAATAAAAATCACATTAAGTAAACTCCTTATGACAAAAAAAACCTTATTAAACCTAAATTAAATATTAATAGTAAATAAAAGAGATTAATGTTATAAGAAATTGAATACCTATATTGTTGGAAGTAGATTTGGTTTCAATGCAACTATTAAAGCAATCAGTGGGAGGAGAACCACCTTTACATTTTTCCATACAGATAGCATAACATATTGGATATGCAAGATTAGCAAATACACAACCCGGAGCACATTTTGCAGCACATGATTTGTCTTCATCTGCAAATCTTAATGAATTTACTATTAATATTAAACCTTATTAAATATTAATAATAAATATAATGAATTTAAATATTCTCTATCCATGATATAGTATTTTTTATTAAAAAAATTGGTCAAGATATTCTAAAATTCCAATATATTTAATTGTTTATTTTTTCCGTTTATTTCTCCATTGTATAATTATTTGTGTTGTTATTAAAAATAGAAAGAGTTGAACTGACAATTAATAGTTAATGAATTATTCTAGTTATTAGTCTTTTTCGTATATTTGTACAAATTTATATATTATTTCATTTTAGTTGTCATATATTTTAAAAATAATGTGGTGTATTACAATCAATGAACAGTACTAAAAAGAGTTTTGACATGTGAATTTTTTGGTCTTTAACGTCCAAAAAAAACAACGTTGTTAAAAATAAATAAATTAAGACATTAATTGATGTTGGAAATTATCATCGATGTTAATAATTATCAAAAGGCCGTCTTTTATTTTTTTTTTTCATTTTTTTGTTCTTTTCAAATTTTTTAAAAATATCTACATATTTAGATTTTGAATTTTGATCTAAAATTTTTTGTGATCTCACGATATTTTGGTACTTTGACAAATTTTTAAGTCATTTGGAATTGTTTTAAATATACTTTAAGTATTAACCTAAGTGATCGATGTATATGATGTATGAATAAGAAGCAAGTTCAACAATACACATATATCAATAATACCAACATGTTTAACAAAATTATGGCCCATAAAAAATAAAAACGAAAACGAAACTAATTTTCTTGAAGTTGAGTTTGCTCGAATAAACTGTTGTTGTCAGTGAGGGAGAAAGGAGAACGCTTATGCTCCAAAGAATACATGTGCACGAAACCAATCGGTCAAAACTAAAGAAAATCATACATAAGTTGTTATTCAACATGCATATTTTATAAAATTAAAGATATATTACATGTGTTGGTTGACGAAACCTTCGTCTAAGAAGGATTTAAGGTTTCTTGCAAAGATAAAGTGAATGAATTTTTAATCTCCCACTCAATTTTTTAATGAATTCACTAACATATAATGTTTGAAAAGTAATATTCCGACATCTTATACCTTTTTGACGTTTGAAAATAGGACATTCAACGTCATACATTGTCGCAATCGGAATCGCGATAGGACGACGAACCAAAAAAATATGGTTTTGAAAAATAGGTTTTAGAGTCGCCACCATAGTTTATTCTGGAAAATTACGGAAAAACCATAAAATGATAAAGCATAGTTTGTGAAAACCAGATTCTAGACTCAAGAGTCGATTACGTGTAGGAAATGTATTAACACACCCTATCATGATTGTCTGAAGGAAGTACCTTAATTAAATATGCAAAAGTGATGTGGTTTTTAAAACGTTTAACTATCCTAAATAAAATGACACTCTAAAGAAACAAAATATATTTTTTAGTCTTTTGGGTCTGACAAGGATTAACCTTGCTCCTATGTATTCTCGTTCAGAATGAGAAATCAATGTTACATAGTTCTTTAAGAAAATGTTTAGAAAGTTTGTTTGGAAAATTGTTTGGAAAATTTGTTTAAAAATTATTATGGATTGGGAAGTGAACCTGACAAGGACTAACCTTGCTCCTACGTATCTCCATTCTTGATGGAAAATCAATGGTAACGTAGTTTTGACTAAAAGATTATTTGTTCATTTGAAAATGTGAACGCTTTTAGTTTAGGAAGATTCTTTATGTTTTGGTATTTTTTGAATGGTTTGGGAAAAGAATGTAATGAGTACTAGGCCGACACAGACGGTCACACTAGTACTCATACCTTTATAAATAAGTTTAATTATTTTTAGTCATTTTTAAGAGAGAAAGAAATGTATTAAGCACTAGAACCATGTGGACGATCACACAAATACTCGTACCGTTATTTACTTATTTAGGAAGACTTGAGGGCATTGAGTGTTAGGCTAATACAAATGATTGCACCATCACTCATAGCATTATTTAATTTTTATATTGAAAGTACTAATATTAGGTTGATGCGGACGATTGCACGAATACTCATATAAAAAAATGAGTGTTAGATTGATACGGATGATCGCACGAATATTCACAAAGTTATTTCAATGCTTAAATACAATTTTATTTTAATTAGTCATTAAATTATCACTAATTTACGGAAGAGTAAAACCTTTTTATGGAATGTACTAATATCACATAAAATCTAATAATCAAAGTCTTAAATAATACTATAATACACAAATAAAAAATATTTTTATCTTAAAAATAAATATGTTTTCAACATTTTTCAGAAAAAAAAAATATTAATGGTGTGGAGTTTTGTAGAACTTTTGTGCACAAATTAATGTAAGATAATGACATTTCTTTTAAATTTCTTTTATCATGAATATTACCTTTAAAAATAGAAAACTAATTGATGTAAGATAATGACATTTCTTTTAATTTTTTTATCATAAATATTACCTTTAAAAATAGAAAAGTAAAATATGGGTTATTATTCTAGTGTAGGAAAACATTAACATCAAAAGTTATATATTAAATGACAAGTGATTTTTAATTTATATTTAACATTTTATAAAAATGTAAAGAAAATAAGAGGATAAAGATTTTTGAGAAATAAGGAGAGAAAAATAGGTACAACAAATATTGATTTAAGTATCACAATGATGTAATATTTTTTTGTAATAATTTTATTTTCATCCATCATTTAAAAAGTTATATTTTGACATGATCTCAAACAATAATTTATCGCAACGGTTAGAACAGCACGATCACCTGATATACAAAAAGTAAATTATTAAAAATATATAAAATATAATAAATTTAATCATAAATAATTAAGGTTAAAATCATTTAGGCGTCTCTATTTTCGTAAAGTATTCCCAATTTGGTCTCCTTGTTTTAAATCTTCTCAATTGAGTTCTTATAAGTGTTAATTTCAAACAAATTAGCCATTGTCGTTAAAGATAGTTAACGGTGTTAAAATTGTGCAGAAGTAGGTAGATAACGTTGTTAAAATTCTCCTTTTGAGGTGTTAAAATTGTGCAGAAGTGTTAAAATTGTGCAAAGGTGTTCAAATTTTTCCCATTCTCCTTTGCACAATTTTAACACCTCTGCACAATTTTAGCACCACCTCAAAAGGAGAATTTTAACCACGTCATCTACTCACCTCTGCATAATTTTAACACGGTTAACGATTTTTAAGGACAAGGACTAGTTTGTTTGAAATTAGCACTTATAAGGACTCAATTAGAAAAATTTAAAAGAAGGGGACCAAATTGTGAATACCTTACCAAAATAAGAATGCCTAAATGGTTTTAACCAATAATTAATATAAAAGATAAAAATAGAAATTAATATTAATGTTGTAAAAAAGTGAATACCTGTATTAAATTTGGTCACACTGCAACTATTAATACATTCATTGTAAACATTAGGAGGAGGATGATCACATTTATCCTTGCATCCAATATAACATGGTGGAAATGACATTTGAGATATTACACATTTAAAGAAACATTTTGCACCACATGATAGGTCAGGAGTAATATCCTTAGCTTCTATGCAACCCAATATAATTATCATCATAATCACAGTTCCAATATTTTGCATCTTAGTATTTGCCATCAATTTTCTCTCGATCTCTAAAACCTATTCTAAAATTTTACGCATACCTTCTTAAATGTTGTTATAAGTTCCAAGCAAAATATAAGAATAAATTATAAACAAAACATACTATTAAATGAATTTAAATATTATGTGATCAATAGTATCAGTCAAATCAAATTAATAACTCCCAGATTTATATAAAATCAAACTAGTAACTCTCAATTCTATGATATAATATAATAGAATATAGTATAGTATAATAAGTTTAATGTAATACAATATAATAACAATATATTATAACATGTAACATCCTCGTAAATTATTTAATAAATAAAAAACAGAAACATATTATAAATTAAATAAAAATTAAAAACATTATTACGTATTAAAAATTAACTAATAAATAACAAATGAAAAAACATACTAAATTTTAAATTAAAAATTAAAAAAGATTAAGACGTATTAAAAAATTAACTAATAAATAAAAAATGTTTAAATATGTTTTTAGTCCCTATACTTTGGGGCGATTTTGGTTTTAGTCTCTCTTTCAAACTAAGGTACAATTTAGCCTTCAACTTTAGAAAACTCTGATTTTAGTCATTTTTATCAAATTTTTTAATTTTATTTGTTGTTTCAAACGCGTTTCATTATAGCATTTGGATTGTTTACACTGTTTGACACATTTTTGTTTCAATGTTAACTGAAAAACGCGTTTGAAACAGCAAATAAAGTTAAAAAAATTTGGTAAAAATGACTAAAACCAGAGTTTTCTAAAGTTCAAAGACTAAATTGTACCTCAGTTTGAAAGAGAGACTAAAACTAATCCAATAAAAAATATTAAAAGCTAAATAATAAATAAAAAACAGAAACATATTATAAATTAAATAAAACTCAAAACATTATTACATATTAAAAATTAGCTAATAAATAACAAATGAAAAAATATATTAAATTTTAAATAATAATTAAAAAATATAAACATATTATAAATTAAATAAAAAATTAAAAAGATTAAAGCATAAAGTTTTGTTGTTGCAAATAGAGTTTCTTGTATTGTTGGAATTGTTTTAGACTTTCTACAACAGTTTGATCATCTGTCAAGTAAAGGAAGTTAGAATATCTTAGTATGTGTGAGTTGAACTTGGTAAATTGAAAGTTGTTTATGAAAATCTATTTTGTGATTAAAGAATGTGAAATGAATCTACTGTTTTGATAAATGAGAATAGGTTTGGCTATTATACTAATACGTATTGTGTGTTTAAAGCGTTAAATTTAGTGTTAAACTCTTTTTGAATGAGTTTGGTTTAGTTATCTCATATTAAGAATATGTAATGGGAATTGTTTGAGCGGTTGTGATATTATGTGTATGTACTAGGCTATTGGGTTGTTTGAATTGGTTAAAATTGGAGTTGATGCATTGAGTTTATGATTCTTTGAACAATATTCAATCTGGCATTTTAAACATATTTTGTACTATCAAAGTGGTATTCAATCTGACATTTTAAACATATTTTGTACCAATCAATAAGTTATGAGTATCACTTTCATTAATTGAGCAGGTTCCTAGTACAATTAGATAACAAATTTCAAGTGCAAACTGCTGAACGTTAGTTAACATTATAAGTCTAGAACTAAATTCTTGTTTAATTCGCTCATAGCCACCCCCTATGATTCTAAAGCTCTTTGTAAAAAAGAGAGTGCATATTTTTCTGTGACAATTTTTTATTTATAAATTTAAATATAATTTAGTTTGTAGCAAAGAGAGAGTACATATTGAAAAAAAAATGGACACATTCGTTAGTTTGTAATATTTATTTTTTTAAGTTTAAAATAAATATATTTGCCATTAATAAAGGAGATTAATTTTTGGTGCACACAGTATTGTTCTTCAGTAACTATTTTTTTAAAATTTAAATAATCATTCAAAATAAAAAATAACTGTTTACTTTTAAGAACTACTTTTTTTAATTGGAACGATTACTTATAATAAAAAACCATTTACAGAATAAAAATTTAATTATCGTAAAAAATTATAAAAATTATTTATTTTTAGGGTTAAATATGTTTTTAGTTCCTTAACTTTAGTGAAAATTGCAATTAGTCCCTCTTCAAAACTTTGGCCTAATTTAGTCCTCCAACTTTAGAAATGTATGAATTTAGTCCTTTTAACCAATTTTTATTAACTTTATTTGATGTTTCTAACGTGTTTCTCAGTTAACATTGAAGCAAAAATATGTCAAACAATATAAACAACCCAAATGCTATCATGAAACATGCTTGAAACATCAAATAAATCGAACAAAATTTAGTTAAAAGGACTAAATTCATACATTTCTAAAGTTGGGGGACTAAATTAGGCCTGAAGAGGACTAATTCCAATTTTCACTAAAAATTAAGGGACCAAAAACATATTTAACCCTTATTTTTATAATAACATTTTTTATAGTTTATTAATATTTTTTCAATAACTAAAAATTATTTTATGTTTTAATAAAATTTGTATTATTCTAAAAGAAAAATAAACACATATATGTCGTATGTGACACTCTCAATTAATAGAGATCATATACTAATTAAAGAATTTTATAATTTGATATTAAACGTAAAACTACTTATATGCATACTATATGTATTATAATGTTCCTCTTATATACGTTTAAGGTTTTTCAAAACATAAGGTTTTGTTAAAAAGAAAATATATAACACAGGTAATACAATAGCCTCTACACACAAGTAGATGTTCACATATACTATACTCTAAAGTAACATAGCTATTAAGTTTCTCACTTGCATTATTTCTTGTTACCATGTACATACATAATATTATAGCGAAGGGATACAATTACAACAAAGATAAGTTAGTGTATTTAAAAAGAAAGAAGTGTAACAAATTCAATATTTAAGATAAAACAAGTAATGAAAAAAAAATAATACATTCAATCAAACCATAGTTTTTAGATTTCGTGTATAAAGTTGGATCCAAAAATTTTGCCATATCATTTGGATATTAATAACATTTTGACTTACCAAACCATGATTCTATTAACATTCTTAATGACATTGTTAATTCACATATGTTAACCAGAAAAAAAAATCATTCATAATCAATTCTTGTCATTGAAATCTTCTATCTTGTTTTATGTGAATTGAGATATTTCACAGAGTTTAAATAATATTCTTTTGAGTTACTACATAAATGTATTTTTAACTTAATGAAATAAAATATAATTAACCCATTTTAATAGAGAATATAGCTTTTTGTTAAAAAAATTGAAGCAACTTTTGTGATGTATTTTTATACATTGTATTAGTGAATATATATATATATATATATATATATATATATATATATATATATATATATATATATTTACTGTTCAAATTATCGATTTTTTTATTACAATTACCTTGATGAATGTAATTATAAATCAAAAGGAATAAGATATCAATATTTAAGTAGAAATCATCTTACAATATAATGGCAAAATAATTCTTCATACAATCTAATTATTTTAATTAGAAGTATTTCTTAAATAAAACACACTCGATTTCTAACTAAGAATAATTGATATTTAAAGAATACTCTTTTGAATAAAAAATAACACTTAGAAAGAATACATGGGCAAAATCAACTGTAAAATAAAATAGGAAGAATACTTTATATAGTTATGAAACGTTTTCATATATTTTAAAACACGTTGAGATAGTTCAAAATTCAATTCCTAAGTGGAAGTGAGAGAATAAAAGGCTCCCCTGTTAAGCAGCAATTCGCAGATATCATGGTGTCCCCAAATTTTGGCCATGTACAAAGGTGTAGCACCCCTCTTATTCACAACATTAAGGTTCGCACCCTTCTCAACCAACACTTGCACCGTCCCTACATCGCCGCTCTCCACCGCCATATGCAAGGGCACGTGACCTTCCTCGTCTTCACATTCCAAATCCAAACCTGCTAATTCAATAAGCACCGTCATCACATCCTTGTGCCCTTTAAAAGCCGCAGCATGAAGCGCCGTCAAACCGTACTGATCGCGATACTTCACACTCCCACCACCTTTTTGCAGCAGTGCCTTCACTTCATTCGCCTCTCCGTTCCTCGAAGCCTCAAATATTGCTTCTCCAAGTTCCACCACTTCTTTCTGAACAAAAAGAAAATGAATAAAAGCATTTTACGTGATGGGCCAACTAATTTGGGTTGGGCTTTGGCTTCGGCTTTACTTACATTTGTGTGGGCATCATCTGCCACGTGTACTTCATCGGAGGCGTTGGGGCTGGGGACTATTCTCAAGCCGGCTTCCAGGAGGAGGTGAACCATGTCGTCCGGCTTCAGCAGCTTTGTGGCGGCGCTGAGGAGCGATTCGGCTTCGGTGGGTGACATATCCGCGAGCATGGAACGCTGTCGTTTGATCAAGTTTCTAACGGCGTCAAGGTCTCCGCGCGTGACGGCATCGTTAAGGAGGAGGGGCCCCACGAAAGCAACCTTGAGTTTGATGTCCCGAGTTTTGAATCCGTAGGGGCGAGAGGCGAACCACGAGTTGATGGACTCGGGGTGAGTGGACCCGGATGAGTTCGCGGGGAACTCGGCGGTTTTCACGAGGAAGCGGTCTGAGGGGGAGCGAGGGAAGGAGCGAGGGAGATGGGACTGCGGCTTAAGGATGACTTTGAAGGTGGCGAAGGATAAAGGGGGAATGAGTCCACTCGGTGGGTTGACCAGAAACTTTTTTGGCGATGAGGTTTGGATCTTGAAGGCCACTGGTGTGGTTGGGTTTAGAGAGCGAAGCCGCACCGTGGCTCGGCATTTGCAGTTGAGTGCGAACTGTATGCGCACCTCTGCGGGTTCGCACACTTCCACCAGTGCCTCCTCCATCTACCAAAGCTCGATTCTCTCTGCAGGATTGGGATTGGGCTAGGTGGGTGAACGTGTAGTGTAGATGAGCACTGAAAATGAGAGTCACGTGACAGTGTTGTAAACCTAACGTCCCTCCAGGCGCGTGTCCAATTTCCATTTTACATGTTTTTTCACCTTTTTCTAACGAATTCACCTTCCATGGATAAAAATTGAGAAAAATCGTTGATCATGTGGAGCCCACTCTAACAGCAAGAGTGTGCGCTAAACAACGTGCTACAGTGTCTCTCCATTGACACGTGTCATAGTCACGCATTGTAGCACGTAGCACCTTTGTTTGCTACATTCGTACTTAGCATAGGCGTGTTTGTTACTTGCTTGATGCGTTACAATACTACACATTGCATTTTTGCGGGTAGAAAGTGTAGCAAGGCGAAGGGAGTGGATAGGAGTGAGTGTCTCTTGCGAGGTTTACTTTCATGTTCTTCTTTCTTTGCGTTTTTTAATTTGAGATAAACCGAGTTTTTGCTACTTTGGTGAATACAGTTATGTATGTACTTACAGATAGTTGAATTTCTCTTGTATCGAAGATGTTCTACTCTCATCAGCTTCTTGCTCGGAAGGCTCCTCTGGGCCAAATATGGTAACTCCGTTTCCATATATTTCATTCTTCGGCTTCATGTTTCTGCTCTGTATTTGTATAACTCTGATCGCATCGGTTCTCTGTTTTCTGTTACATCATCAACTATTCTAATTTGGTCATCATACTTGTCCATTTCTTTGTTTATGTGAAGCGTCTACTAGTGCGACGTTTATATATCTATTCTCTGTAAGAATGTGATAATGCAAAACCAGTTACGTCGTTGTTGATTTACGAATGTTTTTGTTGCTGAGTTTTTTTGTTTTTTTTTTCTATTCATGTAACGTTATCGGTTATCATGGATTTCAATTTTGCTTATTATCCGCGTTTTGTTTCTAAAATGAAAAATAAAAATATTAGTCGCTTTTTCTCACCGGTTCTTCATGAAGGATGGCTGCCACTATGCACGCAAAGATAAACCGAAGAAAGCTGGACAAACTTAACATCATTAAGATCTGGTAATGGTTACTTGTAGCTTATTTTGGTGTAGCCTAGAGTTATATACATTGCCAACTAAAGGAGCTGATATATTGTGTTCTTGTTTCTTGTACTTGTTTTATAGCGAAGAGATTCTGAACCCATCTGTTCCAATGGCTCTTAGACTTTCTGGAATTCTCATGGGTGCTCTCTCGTTGCTATCTTCAGTTTCAATTTCTATTTCAGTTAATGGGTAGAAATTTAGCATATCTCTGCGCCTCCGCTTAATTGTTGTTGCGTTTTTATCAGGAGGAGTGGTGATTGTGTATGAGAGAAAAGTGAAGCTCCTTTATGGTAAACTTTGAATCCGTGTTTTCTTGATTAATGTAAGATTAGAATATTGAATGTCCCTTTTCATTGCACAACGATTTTATCGGAATTCTCTACTTTTAGTTTATAATTTTATCTTTTTTTCTCGTAGATGACGTGACCCGTTTTCTGGTACGAAGCTCAAGACATTTCCTGAGAATTCAGTTTTTTCTTCTTTTTTTTTCCTTTTTTATATTTTTTCCCTATGGGTACAAGGTTGAGATAAACGAAGCATGGAAGGTTAAGACTGTCCCTGATCCTACATTGCTCCCCAAGGCAAAATCCAAGGCCAAGTTAGTCAAATTTGTATGCTCTGTTATTCAAGTTATCAGTAATATACTTCCTTTTAGATAAATATGTGACTCAGTGAGTAATTTTATTATATTTTTCAAAGATTTAAGGAAAATATATACTTAAATGGGTTGTCTGTACATCGTTAGTCAATATTTAACTCTCCTATGCTCTAACGTAACTCTTTTTCTCTTTGACAGGAAAGAGGCTGTTACTCTGCCAGGGATCCGTGAGATGAACGTAGCAGATATTGAACAGTCCCTTCAGTTTTCCAATACAGGCACCACAACTGGATTCCAACATAACGCCTATTTCACTATGGTATACGTATCTGGTCTCACTGCATGGAATTAGAAAGGGAAAAGAACTAATCAATAAAATTGATCGCCAATTAGGTTGAGCTAATCCAAACTCTTGTTTATTGCAGCGACTTGATAACGTGGATGAAACTTTCATTAGTAGTGGAGCAAGAGAGGAACAAGATCCATCTGAATTTCTCCATCAAGGTTGTCTTCCTTGGATTTGCTAAACATATATATGTATATTTCATGCAAGTATCAATTTGCTCACTCTTATCATTCTCAGCTGACGTAGAGAATATTACCTTATTTGAACGCTTTGAAACATTCCAAGCTAATGCGGATCCATACAATCGCTTTGAGAGGTTTTTCACTTTCGATCATCCTTATTTTGTATAGTAGTCTTTAGTTTCTAGCGACAATCCATATTTTTTGGATGATTGTGGCAGGTTTGATATTGAAGGAGATGAGGAAACACAGGTAAATGTAACTTCAGGAGATCAAATTCCAGCTACGCTTATACCCTCCCCACCTCATCAAGATGAGCCCACCAGAGGTGATTAGGATAACAATCATTTGTTTGTCTATAAACATGAAAATTTTAAATAATGTTATAGAAAGTTATATCTTGACGACTAGGTACCAATAATTTTTAGTTAAAAATTGCAACTGTCAAGTAGTTTTGACTGTTACTCTAATGTTATTTTAAGTTTTAACATTTTTTCTTTTTAATTATTGGTAGACTTTCCCTACACCTTAACTGCGTTTTTTATTTTTAGTTTCTCAGCATTTCCCTAGTCGGTACCCTACTCATGTAGCTTCTCATGTAGCTTATGGCACTGTAGGGGAATAATGGAGTTTACTGAATTGTATATACAACTTGTGTATCTCTAAACGTCCTGTTTTACCTTTCCTAACGGAGAGGAGGTTTAGGCTTTGACAAATGACTATGGAAGATAAGCAATTGTCACTTTTAGTTGGTGGCGTGTAGGTAAAAAATTATTTTGGTATTATAAGTTGACTTGTAAAAGGACATCTTTCGCATAGAAACTGAAATATTATTATGGAAATTTAGTGATCATGGGATTACATTTCAGCTACATTACCATTTATTGTGAAGATAATACAAGGTATAGTTTTTCCCTTATGAGTCAGGCAAATATTAAAAGTGGAAATAACTAAACACTGTCAATATAAAAATTAAAAAATAAAGAATGAAATTTGTTTGCTGACATATAACTTCTGCAGCTGATATGTTTGAAGACCTTCATCCTGAACAACAGGACATTCAGCAACCTAATGAAGCCATGACACCCAGACAGGTAGGACTGCTATTTAAAACTACAATGACCGTTACGACTGAGGAGAAAAGAAATGACTAAACTTAGAAGTGCAATGCAACAGGAACCTAGAAGGCGGGGACCCAATAAAAGGAAAAGAGGAAATCGATTGGATATCGAAATGGATTATGAGCAAACCATTATTCCTGTTCACATATATCAACACTGGCTCCAGAACACTTCTGATATTGTCTCTCGAAGGGGAAGAAAGAAACAGGTTTTTTTTTTTTCCATTTATTGTTTTCCATATTTGATATTTTAGGAACCAGACAATTTTTTAAGGAAAGATGAATGGGGAGTCCAATATCATAAAAAAGAAGAAAAATAATAAATGTGAAGCAGATAAAAGATAAAAGTTGAAATACAATATGTTCAACAAAATACTTCCACTATAAACACTATCTTCTCTCTGTTGCAGCAAACTAATGTTTTGTCTTCAACAAAGATAGCCAACCTCATGAAGCTGCCACCTGTTGCGCTCAGTGGTGATTTATTTACAGCTGAAAATAACGATATATATTATCCAGCACCTATTCTTGACTTATGGATTAAGAGCATTCAACCACCCCACGATTCACCTTCAGGTCAGCATAGAGTCCCTCTCTGGGATGTCCGGGGAGGGGGCGATTTAAAATGGTATATTAGTTGATCTTAAGAAACTAACCAACCTTTATATGGATTTTAGCTGAAAGTAACAAACTCAATTTATGCAGAAAGGATTTCAGCCCACCATCCTCCGGAACCATCATTTTCATCCCCTCCAGGAGTACACAGTGGAGATTTCATGCAATTTGTTAGTCTTAAACTCCATCCTTTGGTTTGCTTTTCTTCATTTTAGGAGGATATGTAGCTTATTTCTGATAAATGTCCAAATGTGAAGCCTTCTGAAGATTTTGACAGTAGGCCAGACTACCAGGCACCTCCAGTAGAGAAGCAGAGGAAAAATGTCCTCATGGATGAACTGACGGCTAGCCTTTTGAGAGGGCACGAATCTACTCCTCATGTCTCATCTGTGAAAGCCGGTAATTTTTATTGATCTGTTTATTGGATCTTTCAATTCTCTAATGGCGTCACTGTGTAAGAAAATGTGACATAATTGTTCTTGGATATGTTTGTCTAGGAGACAGTGCACATTCCTTTCCAAGACCAGCGTCTGAACATGGTCCTGCCTCACATTCAGACTTCGATTCGGGGAGGTAGTTGGTTCAATTTATAACCTACCGAATATTGTTCAATAACTCATTATAGTTTCAAATGTCCATTTCACCTTGATATTAAAGGACAAAAAGATATTATAGTTTTGCACATGATGAGTAAAATTTGTTGTAGTCTGATGCTTCAGAAATATTAACAGATTCAAAAATAAAAGGTATTCTTCATCAGCAAAGAGCAGTGGAGGCCTTGAACCACTAGTGGAAGACGTAAATTTCAAGTTAGCTAGGCTGTATGAAGATGGTCCCACACCTGATCAAGGTATATTACTTGTTAAGGCTTTTTCTAACATTGGAAGAGGACCACCTGTAATGGTATATTCTTTATTCACTTATCACACACATCAGTCTCTCAAGTTCCTTTTCAGAACTCCTCGTGGAAACAGGACCCACTCAAACTCAAGTAAACATCAATCATCCCAGTGACAAGATAACCGATTCCATCCAAGCGTATGAATCTCTTTAATTAACTATTAACATAATTACAGATGTAATTTTGGATAATAATAATAATAATAATTCATATTCCTTGTATTTGAACAGACATATGAAGGCACACTTTGACACTCCTGGAGCTCCTCCCGTCGAATCCCTCCATAATCTAGCTGCTGGAATGACACGGACATCAGCAGCACAACTTTTCTATCAAATTTGTGGTACTTATTCTTTAGTTCCCTTATCTATCCTAAATTTAAAAGAGGTTTAAACACATTTAAATTCTCAGTTTTTATTTTAAGCATTTAATCCTTTTTTAAAATTATTTATCTAATAAATAAATAAAAGTTGATTTATGTATTCGATATTATCTCCGTTAATTCTGTTCCACATATGTTTATATGTTAAATTAAAATAGTGTAATGTGATCTTTATAGTGTTGAGATATAATATACATTGCGACTTTTATGTTTATTAATAATATATAAGGATAATCTTTGACTGTCATGATAAAAAGGATTAAAAGAGAAATTTAAAAATATTTTAATAATTATTTAGAAAAGTTAATATAATAGTTGTGGCAAAAATACAAAATAAATATTATTTAAAGATTTAATCAAAATCTTATAAATTTTTAGTTATGGTATGAAGAAAATAATTTATGAAATGCTTAAAATAAAAAATGGTCATATATTAATTTAAATCTTTAAATTAATAGTTTAATGTTATATTCACTACTTTACACCATCATTCAATCACAAAGTAGGCCACTTAAAATAATTATAGTAAACTTTAAAAAAAAAAATATAATATAACTGTTTATGATCGGATAATAGTATAAATATATTTTACAATGTTAATTCACATTTTTATTTTCCTCTTGAAACAACGGATAACAATATCTAAACTCTTAAACTTTACTTCTTTTTTTTTTCAAATAAATATTCTATTTTTTTTTTTAATTTGTTAAAAGTTTATCTTTTACAAGGCATATTGAATTTATTTTTTTCTAATTTATACTTGTAGTTTATTGTTTTTATAAATAGACACCTAAATCTTTAATTTTATTTAAAACTTATTATTTTATGAACATTTTTTCTTAAAAAAAAATAAAGAATAGTTGATTTTAATCTAAAAGAATTAACTTCAATATCTTAGAAAAAATTAGTTGTAAAAAGTTGAAAAGGTTTAAAGATTAACTAGGATATTATTCAAACTTCATTTGTCCATTCAAAAATAGTAAAGTTTAAAAGAATGCATTATAATAAAATTAAATTTCAATATATTTATTTGTAAATAAAACAAAGTTTAAGTATAAATTAAGATTTCTATTTATTAAATAGACTAAAGGGTTAAACTCTTTTTCCTAGAATAGACATTCAAGTTATAATGCCTAATTAATTCTTTCATGAATAGTTCTTGCTTCCCGCGATGCCTTGAAAGTGGAGCAAAAGGTGCCCTATGGAGAGATTCTCTTCTCTAGAGGATTAAAAATGTGATGAAGTTTTGGTTCCCCTCAGTTATCTATGTTCTTGTAATTTGCTTCTTCTCCTTTGAAGTCTTATTACTAATGCAGCTTGTGCTCTTTATCAGCAAGCTGTATTGAAGTTTAATTTAGTTTGTAATCATTAGTTACGACATTGCTGTTCTTTTGCTAGGATTACAAACAAGTTCTTTATTCCTATTCTCACTTTTTTCTAAATTTTCTCATGATTGCGAGTGCGGTTATCATCACTTCCAAGTTATTTTATCAGTTAGAATATTGTTTAAACAAAATACGTTTATTTGATGAAACAGGATATGATTTTGATAGATTGAAACAATTTTTATATACTCGAGCGGTTACCTAGTATCTTGATCAGATTTTATTGGCTTGAGTTAATTACGCTTATATTTTGAATTTTTTTTAAATATTTAAAAAATTGAATAATTTAAAGCGTCTGTTATATTAGAAATAAAATTATTAAAATGTACAATGTTTTTTAATTTAATATAAATCAGTCTGTTTAATTATATGTAAAGCAAATTGTATTAACTAGATTCTATTTTATTCGTTATAATTGGTATGGGGATTTCATAGTAGGTGTAACATCCCAAAATATATAAATGTATATATATGTGGAATGCATAAATTATAATAATAGAAAGCAGTAAGAGTGTATAGAGTTTAGAGTCATTCCAAATATGGTTCGAATTTAAACTTTACAAATATAAAGTTTTTCAAAATATGAAAAAGTCTAAGAGAGATCTTAAGAAACTAAACATTTAATCTGCCTAAGGCTAGTCAGCAACATTTGTCTCCTCCAACGTTTGCTCCAGGGAAGCCTCATCTCCCTTTGCTCACATCCAAGTGGATGATCATCGCAAAGAGAAAGCACAACACATACAAGAGTAAGGGTAAGTTAGGTTGAAAAGCATGCAAGATAAGTCCAATTTTAAACTAACATATACATAACATCATGCACACAAGCAAGCAAGTAAGCATTCTATCAGATTGTGCATTAAATGGAACTAACTATCATGTTATACAATCACACACAACATGCAAAGACCATAACACAACATAGACTAAGACCGAATGCATTTTGTTGATACCAATGACCGACCACGTGATTTGACCATCCGGACTAGTATGAAATGTCGAGTTCCAAGGGTTTGTGCACTTGTTGTGGTCCTACTGCTTTGTTGCAAAGCCATTGTCGAGGGGTTTCACCTGACCACACACAAGTGTAAGTCCTTTATCGAATAATAAGCCTCCACGTAGCACCTATTACTAGGACCTCCTGCTATTCTCATCACATGAATCATCACTCTTTAATTGAGCATGAATGGTCATTAGAATGTCAGGATAAACCCCATCTGGAACTCCAACCATTCATACGGTCAATCACAACAAACTACAGTGGCACCACCATGTAACCTCCCTTGAGGATCATGGAATTACGTCCAATAACCATACTTTTCACTTTGAAACTTAACTCAAGACATGAACTAGCAAATACCATAATATTATCACATTGAAATCCATATGAAACCATATACATATATCTTCCACTTTTATATTGCATACAAAAACATATGTATAATACTAATTTTACTTCAAAAGACCACAAACAACCCCATACTCCTTAATCTCATACTTAGACGAGGAAAACCACTTTGAAACCATAACCAACAGTTCCGGAAGGGTAAAAAACCCCCAAAATGACCTAAGGAACGTCAAAAAACGATATCCGAAACCCCAAAAACCACCCAAAACTGTTCTGGATAATTTTCTGACAACAATAATCGATTATTTACGTGAACTTTGAAGAAAACATGACATTCTGACTAGAATAATCGATTATCAAGTGAGATAATTGATTACTCTTATCAGTTTTGACAATAACCTGATTTTTCTGAATTTTAGTGCATATGAGACACTTTGATAAGTTTCTAACACTCCCAACTTGATATATATGATGAATTAAACTTGCTTAAGTGATCATAAACATTCCTAACATCATTCCTTAGCAATTATGCTTCAATTTCTACTCTAAAACTTCCATTTTTGTTAACTTAGAGGACAAAATTCAATTGTACTGCCTAACAACTAATTCTAACCATTTTAGCACTTCAAATAAGTCAGAAATAACTTATCTAAGTTATCCCAATTGCCTAAACTCATCTCCAATCCCTAAATCTAAAAATCACTACCTCAATTCTTCTAAAAGGCTCTAAAACATGAATGTTCTACTAACTTTCTATCTAAGAACCTCCATAACCAATTTCATCTCCTCCAAACAACTCAATTTCATCATTTTACCTCAATCATACTGGTTCAACACATCAGTTTCACAATTCCATACTCAAACAATCAAGAATCACACAACATACACACCAAATTACTAAACATCAGTTCAAATAATAAAATGGTCTATCACACAATTTACACATACCTCATTCCACAACTCATAAAAACTAACACATGCATATCCTAATTTCATAAAATAGAAAAGAAACCCCAACTTCCCTTACCTCTAATTCCAGCAGCTAAGCTCAAGGAGAATTAAACACTATCCCGCGTCTTAGGAAAAACCCTTAACAGTACCTATGGATCATCCATTGATGATAGAAAAAAAAAGTTTTAGAACCTAATTGAGTTTATAAATTGAAGGAAGAAGCAATGTACTACATGCAGCAAGGCTTGCTACATGATCACAACCCTAACATTGCACGGAAAGATGAAGATGACTTATCGGAGGAAAATGGAGAAATTGATTGGATAGATTCGAGGCTTTCTACTCCGTGATCACTAGAGTGCTACCTAATCAGGAAATCAACAGTTACTTTGTGGAGAATGGAAGGAGAGAAAGTGCATAAGAAGAAGAATAAGCTTGATCAGAGCAAACTGTTGTTCAGAAAATAAGTTTATGAACATAATACTTTTAAAATTTTAACTTATTAATAAAACTTGACCCTATAATTTAGAGACACGTATTCAATTACAAATCTACTATTTTTCAGTCTTTGTAGTAGGAGGATTTATTTACAAAATATATAGATTTTAAATGTCACATATCATACATTTCATATACTTAAAACTTGTATTCCATATTAACTCGTCAACCAAAAGGCTTTACTATGATCAAATATGCCATGCTTGAACGTTAGTGGTAGCTTCTCGCCTAAATGTACGCTAGCTTTTTCCAATAATATAATTTATAAGATTTATCATATTTTAAGAAAGAATAAAATCATTCAAAATATTTATAAAGAATTCTCTAAATATAAATTCTAATACAACCATAATCTGAATCATAAATTATATAAAGAAATATATATCAATAAGTATAATATCGCCCACAATTTCTTTTGCTTCTCTTTTCAACTTATACTATAATTACGGTAGTGTTTGAATATTTTTAAAATTTTCCTAATATTTAAGGTTTCACGTGCGAAAGCATTTTGAAAACTGAAGATTTAAAAAGCTTGAGAATAAAATATTTGTGGAAAGACATAATAAAAAAGAAAGAAGGCACATGCAGCTGTAGGTAGGGTTATGATTATGGGGAACAATGATGATGCATCATGGATAACAGCAACCATTAATAAGCCTTTTTCCATTTATAACCCCCACACTCTCAACGTTTCTTCTCCTTTGCGCATCACCCTCTCACTCCTCTCCACTACCTCCAAAACCCTTTTCCCTTTTCCTAATAACTTCTCATGTGGCCACCGTGGCTTAATTCGCCCAACCGGTTCCGCAACACTCCACCGCCGTCACCGTCACCCTCGTCATCGCCCTCGCATTCTCGATCTCGCTCATTAAGCTTCTCCTGCTCATCTTTCAAAGACATTCAGAGCCTCCTCCAAGAAAAGCCCGAATCCGGCCCCGCCGCTCCCAAATCTCCGTCGCTCTTCCGTCGCGTCCGGATCTCCACCGCCGTACTTCGCGCCTGGGGTGCCTCGCGCGCTACCGTCCCCGCTGCTCTTCCGCCCGGCCTTGACCAAGGAGTCGTCGTATACTTCACCAGCCTCCGCGTCGTCCGCCGCACTTTCGACGACTGCCGAGCTGTCCGATCCATCCTCCGTGGCCTCCGCGTCGCCGTCGACGAGCGCGACGTCTCCATCGATGACCGCTTCCGCGACGAACTTCACGCCGTTCTCGGCCGCCGCAGCCTCGCTCTGCCACGCGTCTTCGTCGGCGGAGTATACATCGGCGGCGCCGACGACGTTCGTCAACTTCACGAGAGCGGCGAGCTCCACCGCCTCATCGAACGGCTCCCGCGCTCGAATCAGAACGCTTGCGACTGCTGCGGAGGTTTCAGATTCGTAGTGTGCGATGAGTGCAACGGAAGCCACAAAATCTTCACCGAAAAAAACGGATTTCGAAGCTGTCCGTCTTGCAATCTCAACGGCTTGATTCGGTGCCCTGCTTGCTTCTTCGTGCACCCGCGCCACACCAAATAACTTACTTTATCGGTTAGTTACTGCTCACAGTTCACAGACAACTCACGGAAGAAATTAAATTAATAATTTATGTTTATAAATAATGACTTTCTCACTTGCATTTCATCAATGCGACTACATTACATATATTAATGGAAATCGTGTACTCTGAGGATCTACAAATCTGAATAGGGTTACGGCATTATTAACTGTTAATTAATTTTTAATAATATTTTGATATTATTATATGGTTTAAAGCTTATGATATAGGTTTGATTTGTTGTAATGGCACACTTCAACACTAATTGTCCACATGGTGCTTGACATGCTGAGGCATGTACTGAGTGACAGCACACAATAGTATCTATGAGAAGTTTCGTTTAGCAAGACACCAAATAATATGAACTTGTTTGTTTGAAATTGTTTATGTCTGGTGGTGGATGATGCCAAATTTGCTTCAAAGGGTCGAAACTGTTAACAAAGTTTTCGATTCAGTTTTTGTTCTTGTTCATACACAATTATCATTAGGTAGGTCGTGGACAATTGTCTTGGGAGGTGGGAACCGCGTGTGTTGGACCTCGTTTAGGGTCTGGCCCATTCTCCATTTCCCTGTTTTCTTGAGTACTGATTTTGATTGCTTGGCCCACTTCTTTTATAGTGCAAATTTCTTCATGCTCAATTCTCATCTTTTATCACGTTAACATGACCCCAGCTTGTCTCATGATCTATATTGTTTTGTCTTTATAGTGTAAGGACGAACTATGAGCCAAAAATGTGTTTTTTTTAAGAACTGAAATTATATTTTGAAGCGTATTCGTTACTTGTGGGATACATTGTGCACCTTACATCAGAATGAAAGTGGGTGGGAAGTTAGGAACTAGGATGGCCATTAACTATCTTAATTCAAAACCCTCCTTAGAAGAAAAGTACGTTTGGTGCCATGGCCGTTCTCTGGAAATTGTCATATGTTTATTTTATTCAGTGTTCTAAATTCTCTCCAACATGCTACCCATGAAAATACGAAGTTGGAAAATTTAACTACAAGATATCTACCGTTATATGGAAAATTTAACTCTTACTGCTTTTCTCTCACTAACATGATCTCAACGCTATATTTTGGGTTAACTTTTGTAATGTGCCTTGTTAGCTTAGCGGTGGATATGAAGCGTACGAGAGTATTTAACGCAATAGAGTTCTCTTTCCAAATCTGTATACTCTATCACAACGTGGAATTGGGAAGCCCAAAATGCCTCAATCTCCACACCTCATGCCAACTTTTCACATTACTTAAAAATAATGCTGGGAAACTTGCTTCTTGCACCCTTAACAGGCATGCCTGGATCTTTAAATATGTTTTTAGATCAAATGTTAAAATTGGTGGGTCTCTAGATCTTATAGTTCAAACTTGTTACTTGCACCCTAATATGTATATCCCTTCTGTAGACTATACATTCTTGTCACATGATTCATGACCTCTCTAGTTTTTTAATTCATTCAACACCTAAAGCCTGAAATTGCCAGCTTAGTCTTCACTAGTTCTTGGGAACTGAAATACTCTCAGTAACTTATGACTTTCATCTGTCCAAGCGGAGGCCATTTGTGGGTTGCTCCAGTGCCAAGTTTGAATATATGTTCTTTATTAACGCCACGCAGATGAAATTGCAATTTGAAGATATTTGTGTTTCATTTATCTCTCCCTCAATGTCATTGTCCATGGGCATTAGTCTTGATTTTCCCACAGCAATAACCACATTGAATTGGATTATCGTTTTGTACAAGAATATTTTACACTTTTCAATTCGACCTAAGATAGGTTGGTGATATTTCCCCCTAATCTGTGCAAAGGATGCCCTCATGCATTTTTATTATAGAGCAAATAAGGAAACCCAATGTAGGTGCAAAAAATAAGATGACACACCTCAAATATTGCCAATATCAATGGAGAGACTTTGAATATTCAAAGGAATTAAATGCAGCAAATAAATATAGAAGATTTACTGGATTATTAAATATAACAATAAAGGAAATTTTTCAGCATAAATCACCTATGAAAATAAGGAAACTTGGACAGCAAAATGCCTATTAAAAAATAATTTTGCTAATCTATGTACCATATGCATAGAATTAGATATCTTAAATGTCTTTTTTAATGGACCAAAATCTTAAAATATGACAAATATTTAGGTGGTATTCTATTATAATTAATATTGATTTTAATTTGGTGGTGTCCATCCCATTCTCAATATATTACTTTTTTTCCTTAAATTCTTCACCGTTCCGTTTACTCCCCTACCCACTTTTCTTGGTTCTTTTTGTTTTTTTCATATTCCTCTTCAAATAAAATATCACAATGATTATTTAAAAATTATCAATAACCTAACTTTTTCATCATTTTCCATTTTCAAAAGGCCAAATCTCATGATGTTGATTTTCGTGTAAATATAAGCTTCATGAAGTGAAACAAAAAATCTTAAAATGTTAAATTTAATAAAAGCTAAATTTGAAATAAATTTGAAAAAAGTTATTGTATTAAGCATTATTGAAAAATAAAGTCGTGATGTAATATTTTATCAATTGTTTTAATAACATTCACTATTTTAAATGTTTATTTGTTGTTTAATTAATAGAAAAATCCAAAACATATACTAAATCTATCAATAATTTTTTATTATATAAAAATTTATTAAGGATAAAAGAAATTGTATAAAGTATAGATGTGAGAACGTAGAAAATAGACTATTAGAGTTGATAGGTGTTTTAAAATAATAAGACCGAGAGTTTTAAAGTTAAAATAATTTGATAATATAAATAGAATTTCTCAAACTCGTCTTATTATCTAAAACACTCACATTCTTTCTAAAAACTCTTTCGCTTGAGTTATCTACCTTCTCTCAACCATTTTCTAACCCTTGAGTCATCTCTTTGACTATCGAGAAGTGTCTAACCGACCACATCAACAAGGTCTATGTTTCTACTCGATTAGTTTATAGTTTTGAATAAGTTTCGACTCCTTTTTTCTTTCACTCTTAGGTTGAGGTCATGCATAATGATTTCTTATCGCATGTGTGTTTTGGTCTCTTTTCCTTGGTTCCTTGTTAATTAAAGGTTCTAAGGACTCTCTCTGATATCCTTTTTGTGTTTTATAAATGGTTTTAGAATTCCTTGAGTTTGAAGCAAGGGAAGTGTATCGTGTAGAGTTCAATAGCTTTAGTGTGAGTTAAGGGAAGCTAATTTGTTGCTAATAGATGTAATAGAAATTTATAATCTACTTATTGAAATTTAACTAATTTGATTTTTAAGTGATTGGTTGATGAAATATGGTTGTATGATAGATTAAATGAGCTGGACCGAGAAGAATGCAAATTTTGGTGATTTAGTGGTGTAATCTTGATGTTATGTTATTGTGTGAATACTTTGTAATTCCATAGATGCTAAATTTGAAGTAGGATCGAATGCAAAACAATGGTAAGATTGATGTTAATAAAAGAGGAGGTTGTTGTACTATATTGCAGTCTAAATTGAGTGGTGTCGATAGGCCAATTTTTAGAGTAATGACTTTAGAGTGGTATCTGAAGTTTGGTAAGTGGTGTAAAATCTTTTATAACGGGTATAAGTCTTTAGATGGTCAAAATATGATATCAAGTTAAGATAAAGAAATTGATTTCAGATTTAGTCTTACTTTAAGTTAAGTTAATGGTTTTAGTAAGGGCTATTTTGAGTTAATGGTAAAAAAGGGGAAACTAACTTTTAGGTCTTTCTAACACTAGTTTGAGCATGAGGTAGTAGAAATCATGTAAAACTATTTGACAGTCAATAGGTTGAGTGTAGTATGGTTTTTGGTTAATTTTATGTAGAGTTGTCAAAACAGACAACCCGGCTCGACCCACCACGGGTTGGTGGGTAAACGGGTTGGCGGGTAAACGGGTTGGCTCACTAGCCCATTTAATTACATTCAATCACATCAATTGTTGTAACCCTTGACCCTTGTTCTTGTTGTCTCCAAATTCACTGATAAAGATTTTTCTAATATCAGAACAATTCCGACAATCGATAAAAAAATATTAGTAAAAAAAAAGAATCAGTATTCAACAACATTAAAAAAAAATTAATAGTTTAATCTAATATAATTTCCCAAATTCAAAGATATAAAAAAGAACTTGTTCAAATAATGTATACTTAAATTGTTTAAATAAAATGAACAAAATCTTATACAAGCATGTCAGAACATGAAAAAAATCATTCCATGTCTTCAAATCCCCCAGAACAAAAAACAAATTCGCAAACCCTTATTTTTGTCATTATAGAGTTTTTGAAAAAAATAATAAAGAGAAGTGAGAAAACAAAAATGTGGAGAAAAGAGAAGAAAAAAGGAAGGGTGTTTTACCTGCTCCTTGAAGAATTTCAGTGAAGTGAGGGTGAGAGTACCGTCAAATGAGAGCAAGTATCGTGAGAGTGATTTGTGAGAGCAGATGTTACTTTTTTGGTATACACAGTGAATGAAGAGAGTATTTTATTTTTTAGGATTTTATAAATAAAATAATAAATTAAAAAAACAAAATTAGGTAGGTGGGTTGGTGGGCCAACTCGGCTCACCACGGGTTCAACCTGCATGAGCCGGGTCTAAATGAGTTGGGTTGAAATCTGACCCGCATATAGGTGGGTTGTATTTTTCAAACTTAACCCGGCCCAAACCTGTGACGGGCCGGATTGGCCCGCGGGTTGTGACCCATTTTGACGGCTCTAATTTTATGGGTTTTGACAAGGAAGATTCTAAATTTGAAGGTATGTGCTGAAGGGTATGGTTTGGGGTCTGTTCTTGGGTTATTTATGACTTGTTCAGACCTTTAGTTTGTAGGAGTTTGAGTTAGAAGGTGTTGTTATGAGTTTAGGTACTTTTAGAGTTGTCAAAATGGTTTAATGCACTTATTCTTGAGTTTAATGATCAAAGGGGTACTTAGTTTAATCTATAAATGTGTTTTCTCATCAATTCTAGTGTTTAAGGAACTACTTTGATCAGTTGGATAAGTCTTAGGTGCATCAAAAACCATATACATAGTGTGTTGTCAATTGATATGGCATTGGGTGCCCCTTTTTGGCGTCGAGCACCACAATTCTAGTGGCTTTGGCACTAAGCGGTGGATGTCTGAGTGCCATGTTCTTTTGTGATTTTTGAGTTCTTTCCTTCTTGTTTATGTGAGTAAGAATTTCATTGATGTTTTAATGTGTGTTTAGTATAATATATTAAATGTTTAAATGATTTATGAGTAGGTTTATGATTGAAGTATATTGAAGTTTGAAAATAATTTCTAAGGTGAAATTCTTAGTGGTGGTTTCAAGTAAGTGATGTATTGATGTAGGGACTTAGTTTTGGAAGTTAACTTGACGCTCAAATAATCACTCCATCTCAGTTAGAGAAGGGGATTATGTGGTGAGGAGTAGCAAGAAATCCTAATCTATAGTCTGGTGTTCTTTATCCATAAGTGGTAGACGAATTAACCTTGTGTGGTAGCTTGGGAGAAGGGTCAGTTGTTTCACCACTACAAGTGCAAAACTTGTCATAATCTGACATCAATACATCTATCCGGATAGTTTAAGTCTATGTTAATTGCATGATTAGGATGTGTGAATTACTTTGATGTGTAACATAATATATGTATGAAATATTGGCATAATATGATTGATTTTATATCATTAGTTTATCCTGTTTGTTTTCTCTTGTGTTTGGGCTTTATCGTTTGTTCGCATCAGCTATGATCATCTGACGGTATGAGTATAGGGTGATGATGTTTCTGTTGAACAAGTTTTTGAGGGAGAAGCAAAAGATATTTAGTTTTCTTTAGATTAGTAGCAAAGTATATAATTTTGTTTTAGCTAACTTGTATATAAAATTTAATTTATGGTTATATTAGATAACTGTAATGAAACTTTTTATTCCTTATATTGTTGATTGTTTTATAATATTAATTAAGTGATAACTCCTCTATAATATTTATACTATGTGAACGAGATGTTACAATAAAGACCACATCAAATTTATAATAAAAATATTTCATTAAATATAACAAACTATACCTATCAGAAAAAACATCTAAATAAATATATAAAAAGTAAATTACTTATATTATTCTCCATCAATAAAAGTTAAATTAACTAGTAATAATTTCTTAAAAAAATATGAAAAAAAGTTAACTAACTTATCATGTAATAATTTTTTAAAAAAAAATATGAAAAACTTTCAACTTTGTATTTGAATAATACTTTTTATAATATTTTATTTTCAATTTTATTTTTTTATTAAATCTATATTTTAAGATTCTTTTAATGTTTGAAATTTATATGAAAATTAAAATAAAATAATCTTACTTTTTTTAATTAAAATTTTGTATTTAAAAAATTAATTATTAATATTTTTAAAGAATAATTCTAACAATTATTTTCAAGAAAAATATAAGAAAAAAGGTAATTACTGCTAGAGTAAATTAATGATATGGACATGATCAACTTAAAATAAATTACTCACCAAAAAAAAGAAAATATAAACCACATATCATCAATAACTTTTCCACCCGTTACTTTATCTGTTTGTATTAAAATATATGAAAAATTATATATATATATATATATATATATATATATATATATATATATATAATAATTGTTTTCTCTACTTGTATCGTGTGCACTTCTGCTCCTGTTCTTAATTTAGAAAAATGTACAAATTAAAGATTGTCCATTAGGACTTGTATGAATAAAGATTTAGAAAATAATATTTTAAGATTCACAATAGTAAAAAATAGTGAAATGTGATTATTTTAATATTGAATGAGTTTTATTATTTTAAAATATTATCTTCTTTTGTGTTTATATGTTTAAAGATCAGAGATCATCCAGTGATTACAGTGACGAGATATTCAAGTCTACTCGATTAGTTTCTCTAAAACAGTAAGTTAGCTTCTATTCTTTTTCTTTAGTCTGCCTCGTTTTTCTTGTATGTGAGCCGTAGTGTTTTTGCATGTCATATGAGTCTTCTATAGGACTCTGTGCTGATAAACGATTCTAATGATATATACTAATCATATTTCTGTGAGTTGTAGATGCAAATATAGTTTCTTGAACTGTGAAGTCGTCTTAGTTCTTGTAAAGCAGTTGAGTTCTTTGTAAGGTAAGAGAAGCTAAATACCTTGTTTTTTAAATTTGTAGTAACTTGATAATATGAATTGGTATGTGAAATTGTATGAAACTATTGTTGAATTCTTTGATAGCGTATTGTATGACATGTCAAATTGATGGTTTTTATTATTGAAACTAGTTTGGATGAGATGAGCATGATAAAAAAATATGTGTTTAGGTTGGTCTTTTACTATTGAATTATGTTTTGGTAATAGGTTATAATGCTAGTGAAAAATTGGTTTAGAATTGGTTGGTTTTTGGATTCAATTGGGGTTTTTGACAAGTGAAATTTTTAAAGGAATCAATGTAGGAGTAAACTTGATGTTTGGAGTCCATCTTGAGATCATTTAAGACTTATTTAGCATCTTAGTGCACCAAAATATGACTAGTAACTTGTAAAATCTTATATCTTGAGAAGTGTGGTTGATCTAACGCATCTTATTTCTAGCCAAATAAGCAAAATGGTATTCGATTTTGGATATAAACATGTTTTTGAATTAATTATAGTGTTAAGGATACCATTTTAGTCATATTTAGGTCATTTAGATATGTATTGACAGGAATAATCCTTTATCAATCTTGATAATAAATTATTTTAGTCAAAATTACATTTTTGTTGAAAAACTTAATAGAATAATTGATTATCAGACTTAATAATCGATCAGTGTGTCAATACCCAATTTTGTCTGAATAAATAAATAAATAATAATAAAATTTATTTTGTTATATTATATTATATTATATTTTATTATTTATTTATTTATTTTATTTCTTAGTTATTCTAATATTTTCATTTTTAGTTATTTTATTTTATTTTTATGTTAATTTAATTTGTTTTTATGTTCTTCTACTTTAATTTATTAATGTTTTTTTACTTTGATTTATTTGTCAAATGTTAAAAAAAAATGAAGGAAAAGAAAAAAAACATAAAAATGGAAGTCGGTGCTGGCAAGAGTCTGATTCCCTATCGGTGTTCCTTTTCGTTTACGCTATCCCCCATTTTTGGATGGGAATGTCTTGGTCAGCCATGCACACAAACCTACACTCTTTGTCTGTGATTACCAGAGGCGGAAATGTCTAGTCTGGCCGGCCATGAGGAGCAGAAAAAAGGAAATAGAGTGGCGTCTCGGACTCTTAATTCTTTTGTTGACTCCAAGTCAGCTTTAAAAAGAAAAAAAAAATTCAAAAAAGTTGAGAAAATTTTGTATGAAAAACAGGCCAATACTAAAAAAAATTATTATCTGATCTAAAACCAGTAAGATGAACAGCTTCAATTTAAAGTGCTAGCATTCCAAGACATAGTCTGATTAAGGTTTCTGATTGGCATATAAGATGGGTCTCTCCTTCTCCGGTGCTCCAACACTTGGTTCCTCTTCACTCAACCGCCCTCACTATCAAATGGTTCCTTCCATTCGAATTTTCCATAACGGGTTCGGTTCCTCTGTTTTCAGGTTCATCAGACATTCACGGCAGCAACGTTGAGTTTTCCGTCAGAGAAGGCATAGACAGCGAATGCTCTCCTCTTCTTTTTCCCGGCGGCCAAATTCTGAAATGGCCAGAGTTGAAGGTGTTCAGTTTTAAGGAGCTGAAATCTGCCACAGAGAATTTTAAATCCGCCACATTGGTCGGTGAAGGTAGGTTTGGCATAGTTTACAAAGGATGGTTGGATGAGAAGACCCTCACCCCCGCCAAACCAGGATCTGGAGTTGGAGTTGCCATCAAAATGTTCAACACGGAAGGAACTCGAGGGTCTTTACTGTGTCAGGTCGCATTTATTTTAATCTCATTTACATTTTTTAAACTATTTTTAATGAACTGAAACACTTCCACCCTTAGATTAAAGTAATTGCTATCATGTTTACAATGTGGTAAAGTTGGATGAACATGTCCTTTTCTATCATGTTGTTATTTTACTTGTGATATTGCATTTAATTTCCGTGTCATAAATCCTGCGTCTTGAACAACTTGAGTTGCTATATAAACATGATTTTGTGTTGGTTGGAAAATGCAGTCTGAGATAAACGTTTTAGGATGGCTTTCTCACCCCAACGTGGTCAGGCTATTGGGGTACTGTCGGGACGAGGATCAGTTTCTTCTTGTGTATGAGTTCATGTCAAAGGGAAGCCTCAAGTGTCATCTCTTCGAAAGTATGAACTGGTGACAATTAAAACAGATTGAAGGAAAAACAACTCTTGACTTTGAGTTTAACTCATATTATTTGTCTTGTTTCTGAGCAGAAAATCATGACATGGAACCACTTTCGTGGAACACCCGGCTTAAAATAGTTATCGGTGCAGCTCGAGGATTAGCTTTCTTGCATGCCAACGAAAATAAGTTCATGTTCAGAGATTTC
Organism: Vigna mungo; assembly: GCA_036885675.1. Classification (NCBI taxonomy): domain Eukaryota; kingdom Viridiplantae; phylum Streptophyta; class Magnoliopsida; order Fabales; family Fabaceae; genus Vigna; species Vigna mungo. The sequence continues at coordinate 5,993,898 of CP144690.1, forward strand.
GTGGGGTATTTCAAACATCATTGATGATAGGATAAAGGATCAAATTTCACCCAAGGCTGCGTTAGAATCAGCACTACTTGCTCTCAAATGCTTAGAGCATAACCGTAAACAACGTCCTTCAATGAAAGAAGTTCTTGAAGGATTGGAAGCCATTCAAGATATCCATTAAAGATATACCCAACTTATATTTGTAATTTTTTTTTCTTAATATTTGCCAGATTGGTTTCAAGTTTAAAAGACAAAATAATTTTTATATCTATAAAAATCAAATGACCTAAGGATTAGATTCAAACTAACAAATAGAAAGAATTTTCATAATTCATTAGTTATCTTATGCTGAGTTTTACGTGTGAATAAATCGTCATTGTTTCTAAATTTAATTTATAAGATTAAGAGAATTTTGGATATTAAAGATTATGATTAAATAATTTTTATTTACTTTTAATTTATAGAAGTAAGAGAAATTTAGATATTTGTTTAGAATTGTAATTAAATAATTTCGATATATATTTTTTAAACTTAAATCAATTTAACCTTATTTGTGAATAAAAAAACTATTGCATAACAATTGCGGGACTTTTGGTCTTTCGGATGAATACATGCATCAACAATACATCTTCACCTGGTCAATTTGAAAACTAGTTTCATTTACTAAACATATTTTTATACTAAAATTAACTATTGTACTATATCACCATTAATCAGGTTTATGAATTTTTAATGATTTATGTATTTGTTTCATTTTTTTATTAATTTAAATTAATGTGTGAGAGTTCAACAAAGAAAAGTTATTCTTAAAAGTAATAAATATGATTTAAAATTTAAAAATAAATATAATTTTAAAATTTGCACGTTTTAATTGATGGTTAATATATTTAAAAATAAATATAATTTTATATATTATATATTATATTACTATTTTTATTTTTTTATGTTTACCAATATATTTATTTTTGTATTGTATATTTATAGAAGTGTCTTCTCTTTCACATACCTTAAAATCTTATTTTGATAAAAGAGAATTTGACACGTGATATTCTAATTTTCAGAAAAGCTTTTTACTTTTAGAATGTCACGTGAAAAATCACTTTACTAAAAGCTTCTCAATTAAGAAAATGATACGTGGTCACTACTTTTATAAGAAAACTTTCGACTAAGAGTTTATCATGAGGAAAACTACTTTAACAAAAGTTTTCCACCAGAAAAATGACACATGGTCATCACCTTTGTAAGAAAATTATTCACTAAGAGGTTGTCATGTGGTCACATGTCTCATGTGGGACACCCTTCACCAAGTTAGGGTTACAAAACTCATCACCCAAAATTAACTTAAGCTAGGTGGAAATATTGTCCTACAACTTAAGCAAGATTGTTTAAAAACCTTACATTACTTGACTCTTAATACAACGCCTAAAAAGAAATCCTACACAATTTGACCCTTAATTCAAGGTCTAAATATTCCTAATATACTATAGGTGCTTCCTGATACCTAAAGAAAGGCACTAAAGTAGATCACAAAAAACCAAAATAACTAGAATAGAAAATGGTTACTTCTTGTTTCACAAGTAATGAGCTAATGGTGCACTATGAACACTTTTTAAGCATCAAATCCATGGATTGAAGTTGTTGGACAAAGACAATATGTCACATAAAAACAGTCACAAAATCAAATTGAAAGTTCATACACAAAATTAGTGGTAGTGGTCCCTTGTATACACTTTTGCTTTAGACTTTTGCTTTTTACTTTTGTACCTTTTCTTTTACATTGTTTACCCCTTCTCTTTTCTTTTGTTTTTAACACACATAAACACCATTACACACCATAAATAAGATTTGAAAAACTCTTTTAGAAGCTCAAAAGTTTTTGAGACACAAAATGGATGGAAAACCTACTAGAATCAAAATAGAGCTTAAAACTCAAACGTAACTTAACTCTAATATGTAAAAGCACTCAAATATGTAAAAGCACTCAAATGGATGTATATAGTGTAGTTCCGAAATCCAAGTTGAACCTATTTTTTTGTGATTTTTTCAAAGCTCAAACTATGAGAAAATGACATAATAATGAGTACACATGATTCTAGATAACATGGATGGATTTAAAAATAAAAATGACCCAACAAAACATGAAAATTGAACCATATAAATGAAGAAAGACTCAACAAAATATAAAAGCACACAAACAACACAAATATATGGAAGCCTAAAGAAAATGTGCGAATGGTTCTAAAGAAAGAACGAGACTAAAACCAAGAAAAAAAAAACATAGTTTGGACTTGAAAATGAGACAATAAAGAAGTCTCCTCCTCAAACTAGGTTGGGCCAAAGCAAGAAGATGAAGCTATAAAGGTGGAAGTGGTGCGGAAGATATGGGGATAATGGTGGTTGTTCTCATTTTAGAGGTTTAAGTGGTGGAATGAAGATGATTGATGGTGCTCTTAGAGAGGTTGAGCCAACTCTAGAGATGAATGGCTAGAGGAACCTCATGGGATGCTCTAGCTATGACTTAGGGACAAGTTAAGAATGACTCAATAGTTTGACAACATTTTATTACAAATCTCAAAGTGGGTTTACAAAGAGGGAGGAACCTTGGTTGAGTTGTATCTGAGTTTAGTTAAGTTGTATCGAATCTTGGTTGAGTTGTATCTAATTCTGGCCAAGCTACATCATACCCATCCTTACCTATATATGTCAGAGTGATAATTTTGAAATTTTAATTACCTTTGGACCTCATAGAACAGAGGCAAAAAGAACATATTTGGTTATGTGAAACTTGAGACCATATATATTCTCTTAAAAAATAGCATAATTTTTGAAAATTTTAGCACATCTTTCGATCTTGATTTTCTATTAGTTGATGCTAAAAAACTTATATGGCTTCAATTCTTTTGAAATTGAGGTCATTTGTACTTTTCAGATAAATAAATAAATAAAAGAGAAACATAATTTTTGAAAAATTTTAAAAATTTTGACACACCTTTGAGTCTCAGTTATTTAGTAATCCATGTCAAAAGAAGTATATGAATTTGATTCTTTTACCACTGAAACCTATAAATTTGCAAAATTTTTCAAAAATACCATCACATCGTTGTATACTTTAATTTCTTCAAAACTAAAACATATTTTAGGAGTTAAAATGTCATACACTATTAATTTTAAAATAAATACTAATGTAATATTTATATAATATCATGTTATTACGAAATAATAATAGTAATCATTTAAAAAAACAAGTTTATGACAATCATTATTAATACTTTTTTATTAAAGATTTAAAACTAAACTTGCTATATTTATTGGATTAAATCATACTTAAAACTTAATTTTTATATGATGAATCAATAAATTAGTTACTAAACTAATATTTGTATAATTTGCTAATGAAAAGTCTTGGAGAAAGGCGTGTCTTTGTATGATCACCAACTATATATATAGCTAAGTCAAGCCATGGAAGCATAAACATAAATGGCACCAAAACATCTTTCTCATATCATATAATTCTTATAAAAAACACAGCCATTCATTTATTACTTTATGTCCTTTTAATTATTTTTCTCTTCGTTGGCTCTTAAGACTTGACTAAGACTTGTGTTTGACTATTTACATGTATACAAATATATGCATGAGTGATTAGACCTAGATTTAAACAAGTTTTATTTCTATGTAAATATAATTTTATCTAACTTTATTTTTTTTAAGAATTTTTTTTTTATATCTTGACCTTTTTAAAAGTTTCTACCACTAATTAGTTTAACATTAAAAATAGAAAATTTAGGTAAAATAATTAAGATGATAAAAAATATTTCAAATTAAAATAGTTATATTATTTTTAAGCATATAATTCCATTAAATAATATATTTATTGCTTTTTTATAAATAATATAGTTACACACATTTTTTAATACATTTTAATCAAAAATATTATATGAATTTTGTTCTTTTATATTACTTGTATTATATAATCATTATTTGTTAACAAATATAATTTAAAGAAGATAGTTAGTTACGTATAATTCTTATTTTATATTACATAATGTGTTTATAACTTTCCACATAAAATATACTAGTAAAAGAATTTATCACAAATATAATTACTTTTTCTATTATTTTTTAGGTTTAATACATCATTTGATCCCTACTTTTATGGGTTTGGTTCAAAATGATCATACATTTTAAAAAAGTTTAGTAAGGTCTCATATTTCGTTAAAAAATGTTCATTTTGGTCATTTTCGCTGACGCCGTTAAAAACTTAATAGTGCTAATGCCACTGTGGCCAAACGTGAATGAGCTGGAAAGTTTTAGAAATATGTGTCGTTACACTGTGTAAATATTTAAAAAAAATTAAGATGACGTAAGGTCATCATTTCCCTCTCGCTTTTCTTTCTTTTTATTTTCCTCACCACCTACGTCAACCCTGTGTCGTTTTCTCTTTCTCTCTCACAGCCTTTCATTGACATGAATGTAGAGTATATTGTAGTAGCAGCATCTGAAAATTGGCAGTGAAAAAGAGTTACACCATTTTTTATAATACAACCCAAAGTCAAGTCCTGAACCCCTCCTCTTTCTCTGTAATCATAAGAACAACCATAATCAGAATAAGAAGAAGAACAAGTCATCTTAAATTAAGTTTTAATAAGAATTTCATAATTTCCTTTTTTTTTATGAACCGGGCATGGGGACAATCTGATGGGGATAGAATATTGGTTCACTACAAAAACCTTAGCACTTAGCAGTGGCCGGTGACCCTAGAAATAGAGGTGTAAAAGGTAGTGGCTTTCACGGTAAGGAGAGAGAATCGGAGGTTAGAGATGGAATAGGCAGTTGGAAACCCTAATTACATCATGGTCAATCAATGAAAATACCTAAATTAAACACAAAATCAAATTAAACCCTAACCCACAAATTCCTGACAAATCAAATTCCCAAGCAGACGACAGTCTTTTGTGAGACTCCTCTCACCTTCGAAAACCTTAATGGAGATAGTGATCTGCTGGTCTTGGTAAGTGGTAAACACCTGAGATTTCTTTGTTGGGATAACAGTGTTTTTGGGAATCAACTTTGTCATCACTCCACCAAGAGTTTCAATTCCAAGGGTGAGGGGAGCCACATCCAGGGGAAGGGGAAGGATATCTTTGGTTTCTTCACCCCCTCTGCTCAAAATGTTTCCTTGCATTACAGCACCATAGGCAACTACTTCAACCCAAAAATGGCGTAAGGTATTTTACTTTAACCTATTTTTTGTCATTTTATTTTTTTCTTAAATATTTACACATTAAAATGACTTCACAGCGCCACGTAAGTATAAAAGTAAATAGGTAATCGATTTTTTGCCACGGTGGCATTAACACCGTTAAGTTTTTAACGGCGTCAGCGAAAATGACCAGCATGAACATTTTTTAATGAAATATAAGACTTTACTGAACTTTTTTAAAAGATAGGATTATTTTGAACCAAACCCATAAAAATAGGAACCAAATGATGTATTAAATTTTTTTTATTTTTTAATAGCATAAAGATAACAAAAGGGAATACCCCTATTAAAAAATGTTTAATTTTAAGGGATTTATTAAGAGCGGTGATAATATTCTACTATGAATGAGACAAAACTAGTGAAGATTTTAAAAATTCATTATTAATGTCAGGATTTAAAAAAAAAACTCAGTAAAATTTGGTTGTTTAAAATTTCACACCTTAATTATTTTTTTCATTTTTTCTCTTTTTTCATGATATAATTTTTTCATTATTCATTTTCTTTGTTTTCCTATTGATCGTACTAGAGGAAAAGGAAACATTGGTTTACATTTTAAAAAAATACAACAAAGTAAACTCCACGGAAAATACTGAAAATTGAATGTTGACGTAATAGGAGTTTTACAAACTGCAGGTGAGTTTCGCTTTTTCAGAAATTATCAAATATTCCGTTAATATGTTAGCGTGGACCGACTCTATAATAAAATTAATAAACCGCGGATAACACATTTAACAAAGATCAAAACCAACAGAAATATTAAATATAATTCCATTAAAATTAACATTTTTGTAATGACTTTATTTATATTAAATTATTCATAACAACTAAAATGAAACCGAATCATATTTATAGTGTGGAAAAAGGATAATGATATTATGATAACAATTTTTTTTACAATATTTTAACATCATTGTCTTATTTTATTATTAGTTTAAAATTATTTTATAATCAATAATAATAATAATTATAAACACTAATATAACTAAATTATAAAATAATACATAAATAATGTTAAAATGTTATATTTGTGAAAAAAAATCCTGATATTTGATATTTTGTGGTGAAAAAGGTGGAGTTTCGTCCTGCAGTAAGAATTTTAAAATATAAAATCAGGCAATAAAAATATTTTAAAAAGAATTGAATTATTAAAATGTTGAAAGAATTAATAGCATCACAAGATTTTCTTATATATTTCCGTGAAATTAATAATAACGTATTAAAAAAGGTTAAATGAAGATGTTCTGTACTTGGGTCACTCCTTGCACCGTTACTACTATTATGACTTGTTAGCTGAGTGACAGCGAACGCGCTTTCAAGTCTCTTGGGTCCATTCACTGATACAAACACAGACACACACCAATCTCAACTGAAGCTGTCATTACATCTTACCTTAGAACTTATTACAACTTGGAACCAGTCCATGCTTTTGCTTCTTCCTTCTATATCTTCTTCAACTACATTTTTTTATTTTCTTAATACGTTTAATCTTTCCAAATTTGCTTCCTTTGGATATTAACCTTAAATTCTTGCAAGAAACACGCTTTTCTTGCAGCAAGAATGGAAAAGAACAGGAAACTCACCCGGTTGCAGGATCTTTGTATAGCTTCGCGCCTTGTGGCGGTTTTTTTCTTGTTTCAGAATTTGGGTTTCTGTTGTTCTTTGAATGAAGAAGGTACTTCACTAGTGCTGGGATTTTTGGGTTTGAGGAATTTGGATGAGGCTTAAACGTGGTTTCTGTGTGCAGGTAATGCTCTTTTGAAGTTCAGGCAGAGAATAGTGAGTGACCCTTTTGGTGCTTTGTCAAATTGGGTGGATGATGATTCATCTTTTGACCCTTGTAATTGGTTTGGAGTTCAGTGCTCAGATGGAAGAGTTGTGGCCTTGTAAGTGCTGATTTATTTAACCCTTTTTCTCAGAAACTGCTTATTTGTAACCAATGCTGTGGTATAATTCATGGCCACACAAGGAAAAAAGAGGAATTTTTATGTTGTTTTTCCTATTTCTGAGTTCTCTCTCTCTTTTCAGCTCCAAAGACAGTTGCTGTTGTCATATAACATTTTTTCTTCAGTTGTGTCTCATGTTAAAATTATTCCCCAGTGTTCATAGTGTTAAACATGAAAGATTTATTTGGTCAGGAATTTGAAAAGTCCACAGAAACAGGCTGTTATCATAACGGCTTTTGAACAATAGTCTCCTGTGTTTTGAAATTTAACTTGAGTGATTTTGTGCTCAGGAATTTGAAGGATCTCTGCCTTGAAGGAACTCTGGCACCTGAGCTTGCTAAACTTATCCACATAAAGTCCATGTAATTTTTCTTACTTGGTTTCATTTCCTATCTCGGTTACTTTCCTTCATTAGTTCTATTTTGGCCTTTGTTCGAATAATTGGAGGGTGAATATGCTGCAGTATTTTACGGAACAACTCTTTCTCTGGGACAATCCCTGAAGGATTTGTGGAGTTAAAAGAATTGGAGGTTTTGGATTTGGGATACAACAACTTCAGTGGACATCTACCTGCTGATCTTGGGAGCAATATCTCACTAGCAATCCTGTAGGGTGATGACCCTCTTTGAATAGTTCAATTTCACTTATTCTTTTAAGATTTTTTTTGCACATATGCTCACTCGGTTTCTTCTAATTGTAGCTTGTTGGATAACAATGAATTTCTTGTTGGTTTCTCTCCGGAAATCAATGAACTGAGGCTGCTTTCTGAGTGCCAAGTGGGTGAAAATCAGCTAACTAATGCTGCTAAAATGCCAGCGTGTATAGAAAGAGCCACCACATGGTATGTTACTAATTAATTGAAGTGTGGTCCATCTCTGGAATTATGTACTTGTATTTTGTATTCTTAGTCGTGTCCAATGAATATATATATGCTATTATATATGATAGGGTCATCCTATTTCTTTTTTCTAAAAAATCAAGTTCACACAATTTTCTTTTTAAAGGCATATTGGTCAAGGTAAAGGTACTACTCGTGGCCTACTGCAAAATCGAAAACCATTTCATCGTACTCATGAAGATCCTCGTAATCGTGCGGATAATCCACCACAAGAGAAGCCTTCACCGGTGCCAAAGCTAACTCCCACTGAGAAAAATGCTTCTAATTCTCCTACTCCACATTCTACACCAGGTTCTGGAGCACTACCTAAAACTGAAAAAAGCACTTCACCAAAGGTTCATATTTTGGTTGGAGTTATAGGTGGTGCAGCGTTTCTTCTTTTTTCAACCATTGGCTTATATATTTGTAAAACAAAGGTGGTTAATGTCAGACCTTGGGCCACGGGACTAAGTGGACAGCTGGAGAAGGCATTTGTAACTGGTAAATTTAAGCAGCACACAATTTTTATCATGATAAAGCTTAGATACAATTTTTAAGTGTTTTAATGTTCTTCTCAAATCAAATTTGAAGTTTTACTTGATATTACATGATCTCAAGTGAATTTGACTTCAAATCTAAAAACAGAATATCACAAATGTCCCTGAGGAATTGCCTTTAAATTTTGCCTGTCATGCTAGGACCTACATTATTAGGTACAAGATCTACTGCTTATAATAAAAAAAATTATTTTTTCTGTTTCCAAGAAGGATCATGTCTTTTTAATAAAAAAAATAGAAGGTCTAAATCCCATAATGCATAGCAACTCAGGATTCCTGAAACAGGACAAAGATCAGGAACTTAACTTATTTTTAGGGTTCTTCGGTCATCTAATTGATCTTGCTTTGAATGACAGAGTTCTACATTTTCAGGTGCTCAAAAGCTAAGGAGATTGAATCTTGAAGTAGCATGTGAAGATTTTAGTAATGTAATTGGTATTTCACCTATTGGCACAGTGTACAAAGGAACTTTGTCTAGTGGCGTCGAAATAGCTGTAATGTCTGTTCCGGTGACATCATCCAAGAATTGGTCAAAGACTTTAGAAGTTCAATTTAGAAACAAGGTATCAATTATCATAAGATAAGAAGACCAAACAAACTTAACACTAGAACTGCAATCTAAGCATTGTATTTATAACTAACTTTTTAACCGTTATGGTTTCAGATAGATACATTATCGAAAGTGAACCATAAGAATTTTGTAAATCTTATTGGATACTGTGAAGAGGAGGAGCCTTTCACCAGAATGTTGGTTTTTGAATATGCCCCAAATGGAACACTTTTTGAGCATTTACACAGTAAGTGTTTTACCATTTTTAGAGTAATTAGCACACCAAGTATAGCAACATGCATTCTTTAACGCGTTCTAAATTATTGGTTAAATTTGTTGAAAATCATAAAACTAGTTATTGTGGTGTTTGAGTTGGTAAATTTCTTCTTGTGAATGCCAGTAAAAGAGGCTGAGCACTTGGATTGGGTAACAAGGCTTAGAGTTGCAACGGGTATGGCTTATTGCTTGCAGCATGTGCACCAATTGGACCCTCCTATGGCCCTTATCACGCTGAATTCTCAAACTGTTTACTTGACTGATGATTATGCTGCCAAACTCTCAGATTTTAGTTTCTCCTATGAAATAACCTCAGCTGAGACAAAAGCCATTGACATGCCAAAAGCAAGTCTAGAAACTAACGTTTATAGCTTTGGTGCTTTGTTATTTGAACTGGTTACTGGTCGTCTCCCTTATTCAGTGGAACAAAGGGACGACTCCCTTGAAAACTGGGCATCACACTATTTACAAGGAGACCAACCCCTCAAGGATATGGTGGATCCAATTCTTGAATCTTACCAAGAGGGTCAGCTTGAACAAGTTGCTGCATTGATTAAATCTTGTGTGCATCCAGATCCAAAGCAGAGACCAATAATGAAAGATGTCAGTGAGAAGCTAAGAGAGATAACAAAGATAACACCTGAATCAGCAGTTCCAAAACTTTCTCCACTTTGGTGGGCAGAGCTTGAGATTTCTTCTACAGAAGTGCGTTGAAACCAGTGAAGCAGATTGTAGTTAAGTTCCAAAGGCTTTTAACGTTGTGATCCTTTTTCCATAAAAAGTTGTTATAAAGCATCTATTTTTATGTTGCAGAACATGGTCTCAAATGACTTATGGGAGACCAAAAATGTGCAGTGATTTTCTTTCGGTGCAGCTTTTTATTGTAGTTTATGGAATTGCACTGAGAAGCAGTTTTTTGTGTATCAGTTAACTTCAATTCATTAGGCGAATCATGATATTTGCAACTCTTTCATTCTCTTCAACTGTGTCAAACTAACTATCATTTAATTTTTAAATATAAATTAAACACGGGAAACATGGTTTCTAGAATTAGATTTCGGGAAAAGTAAATTACATGATGTTTCCACCATATCAAATACGCAAGAGTTCTTCAAGTAGACACCTATTCATGAACAATATAATTTTACACAAAACATAGCTTACTTTGTTGCAAAAGAAATCGTAATCCACACTCTTTTATGATCAATACTTCATTTTTTTTTTGTTTGAACAAAGAATTTAAATGTGAACTTTGGATCAAGAGTTGTGTTCTTGCAATTGGTGGCTTTCTTCTTTTTCATTATTCCCATCATCAGCCTGCAACATTTTACATCATACCACATAAAATATGTGGTCTTCCATAAATTCAAATGGAACCTCTGGATGAAGCAAGACTACATCTTCATCTACAAATAAACTTGTGTTGATCCATTCATCCCGACCAATTTGCAGGTAACATTTACACCCAATAATTCCATAGTCTCCATAGTCTTTTGAATCATTTGTCACTAAAGATTCAATCTTTGTGTAGTTTCCATCATATATGAAAAGACCTCTAAATTCAATCGGATGTTTTCGATATAGCTTTTGCAGAAGAACTTTGATAATATTATCAATAAACTCAGATTCAATCCTATACAATGAATATATAAAAAGTACATATAACAAGTTAGTAAATAAATTTATATTTTAATAGAAAGTAAATCAATATTGAAAAGATAAAGAGTGAGAAAAAAAAAAACTCTTTATACACCACACAACTTCATGAGAAGAGAAAATAATTAGATCGTTCTCAAATTCCAAAATTAGCTCCAAATAAGTATGTTTTATTGCCACTTGGTAATTATGTTTTTATGGAGAAGTTAATAATGCTTTAGAGCTTGTGTATATGTAATTTATTTTAATTTATCAAAGTTCTTTAAATTCATCCTTTATTTTATTTAAAAAAGTGGAAAATGAAATTATCGATTTTTCCATTTTTCTTTAATATATGTATGCAAAATTGATTCTTTCAGAGTCTATGGTTTTGGTGATGAGACAAAAATTCTTAAACTTTATATCCTTTAATAAAAGAAGTTCTTTTTATGATAATCTTTTTCTGTTACTAACTATCCTTGTGAATACAGTCTATTTTATTTATTTTATTATCTGTAAAAAAATTATCTAATTATTAATGATATAAAAAAATTTGTATACGTTTTCTAACCACTTATGTTTCTTTTTTATTTCTATTTAAATTTTATTAAAAAATTCATTTTAATAATTATTTTTCTATTATATATTTTTTTATTTTTATTATAAGAAAATAGACACGCGGAATTAAAAAAAAAAAAGAACATACATAATTTTAGACATCTGTGGCGAAAAAGACAGTATAACCCAGCCTAGGGCAGAAAAAGTGAGGATAAACTTTTTCAAAGACAAATATAAAAAATAAATTTAAAAACTAAAAATATTGTATATATTTAATGTTTTGGAAATGTGTTATTTATTTAGTGTTTTTGTTTTTTTTTTTAAATGCTGAAAGCATTTTCTAAAAAACGGCTATGCTGAGCGTGTAACAAACTGAACGGATTCAACCACTAACACTGAATCTTTTGCGACTTGTCCATGCCAACAACAATGACAAACTCTGAAGAACCCTCTCTTCCCAACCCTAACAATAACACTCAAAACTCCACCAACGGCGATGCGGAACCTCACCACCACCACGATATTGAAGATGAAGAAGAGGAAGATGACGAATACGACGAGGAGGACGACGTCGTTCAGCAACCGAATCGCAGAATTCCCCAATCCGCAGCGTCCAAGCTGCGCGAGCAGCGTTTCAAGGTGGAAACCCTATCGCGGCGGTTGTCGTCGGAGCTGGTTCCGATCCGAGTGCATGACGTGGTCATAAACGGCAACACTAAGACCAAGGATTGGATTATTGAGGCGGAGCTCGGAGGCATAGAGAACGCCACCAGCATGCAGGAGCTCGTGCAATTTTCGCAAATCGCCATTTCCAGGCTACAGGACCTCGAAATCTTCGATTCCTGCACGGTTCGCCTCGAGGCTGGGCCCCGAGAACTTCCTAACACTGCCAATGTCATCGTCGACGTTGTCGAAACCGGTAACAAAGTTTCAGCCAAATTCAGCGTTTATAACAAACCCTCGGTACCCTTTCTTCTTATCATATTGATATAATGCATTGACTTGAACTGGATGCTTGTAACTTTGATTGAGGCATTGCATTGTACAGAAACATGTGTGCAAATATACGAGAGCCTACCAAGGGGAGAAGTGAAGAAAGGAACTCTGAACATTAGTATTACTTAGCTAGTCAAACATAGATTTAATTGAAACTAACCTTGACTGTCTATGGCAGATTAGATGGTCATGCTCTCACGCTTTTTATGTATATACTACTACATCATAGTAATTAGACAAAAACTTACTCTAGGTTGCTAAGGTGTTGTCTCTACTATTTTTCATCAGAATTTCATATTCACCTCGGTGTTTTATATAATTCTTCAATACAAAGCTTTATTTTGTGGATTACTGAGATGAAACTTCAATTGTGAAGAGAACAATACCAACAACACCTATGGAAATGTTTCTAAGTTTTGTCCGCACATTGTTTTTCCAGCTAGGTTTTGAAGTGTCAACAAGGGCAAGGGGATCTATTTTTTTATTTGTGCGAAAAATTTTGTGTTTTTTGTAGACTAGTTCTTGGACAGCTGAAGGTGCTCTTACGTATAAGAACTTCTTGGGCTATGGTGATCTATGGGATGCTTCTTTGGCCTATGGTGCCAACCAAGCGACTGAGGTGAGCATCGGGGTGCATGCCCCTCGAGTTAGAAGGTTCTTAACTCCCTTTGTGGCACGGCTATCCATGCTTTCCCAAGATTGGCAAGAGACTTCCTCGTACAAAGACCAGTTAGTGGGTGCGTCTCTTGGGTTGATCTCGACCAAGCACCATGACCTAGCATACACTCTTGGATGGCGTACCTTGGCAGATCCATCACAGATGTCATCCAGGTCTATAAGAAGGCAGCTTGGTCATGGTTTAGTGTCTTCTTTGAAGTATACATTTAAAATTGATAGGAGAAATTCTCCTATCAGGCCAACAAAAGGATATGCTTTTCTTTCCTCCACACATGTTGGTGGCCTCACTCCAGATCCCAGGAGCTTGCGGTTTCTGCGCCAGGTGTGACTAAATCCTTTTATTTTCCTTCAATTAATATTAATTTGATACTCTGTAAATTTGAGTACAATGCTTAATACATATTATCACTCATATTCAATTCTGATAAAAAAAACACGCATGTTCTATGATTTTGGTGTAAGAATTATTGAAATAATCTTGGGAGTGGCTAGAATTTACGAATTGATGCGCTGTTTCTTCTTTCTTTCCACTTGTTTATCTAGGAGTTGTTAGTTCATGGTAAATTGAGTTTTTAACTTATATTTCTTTTTCTTTACTTTTACGTATCTAGGAGTTGCCATTGTGTATGGCAAAGGAATCAGATACTACATGGTAGATGCGTGGCCTGCTCATTCTTTTTCTTGGTAAATTGTGTAGGGTACTTTTGGTTGTAGTAATTCTTGAGGTTGGGGCAGCCTTTAAGGCATGGACTATGGTTACAGTAACACAACATTTGTTGAAGAAAACATAGTGTAAATGTTCATTTTCGTCCTGAAATTATAAAGGGATGTTAGAATAGTCTATGGGTTTAACGCTGGGAATTAAGTCCCTGAAATTGAATTGCGTTTGCCCTGTTGTTAGTCGTCCACTGATTCCTTTGCCCAATGTTTTATGTGGTACTTTATCTTCCGTTTTGACAGCCCTGATATTTTACAATAACACCTGACAATGTAAGGAAGTAGCCATTACTACAAATAGCTGGGCATCCATGTTTTTACCAAAAGGGCAGATAGCACGTCACATCAAACGTTGGTTAATAAAGTTAGTGAATGACTATTTACAAGGACTAACTTGACCAACAGACTTCAATTTCTGAGACTTATTTGCGAGAAAGTTACATGAAGAGACTAGTATGTTAGTGCTTTACAATTTTGGGGACAAAAGTGACGACATTTATTTTCTGTGCTATGTCATTTTGAAAGCTCTTTTTGTTGAGCAACTTTATTAACTCTAATGTTCTAATGCAGGAGTTTGATGTTCGCTTTGCTGTCCCTTTTGGGTTTTACAATACAGCACTAAACCTTGGGATATCTGCTGGTGCTGTTTTTCCATGGGGACATGGATTCAAAACCAAGCCATCTCCCCTTCCAGAAAGGTTTTACTTGGGTGGTGATTTTTCTCCAGTTTGCACTCTAGGAGGGCCAACACCCTTATGGGGATTTAGAACTAGAGGATTAGGTCCTACCGAACCTCGTAGGCTAAATAGAGATGAATCCGATGATGACAACGTTGATTCCTCTGGATGGGACTTCATTGGCGGAGATCTTGCTGTTACTGCTTTTGCTGATCTCTCGTTTGATCTTCCAATTAGGTGGTTGAGAGAATATGGAATACATGGTCATGTTTTTGCTGGTTCTGGGAATGCTGCTAAATTAACTCAGAATGAATATAAGCACTTCTCTCCTCGGAAGTTCTTGGAATCTTTTCGAGTGTCAGTTGGATGTGGATTTGTTATTCCTACTGGCCTCTTCCGCCTAGAGGTCAGCATCTATTTTAATTCTTTATTTTTAATTAAAAAGATCAAACTAACCAGAAGTTGAGAGTTTGACGGAGTTTGTAGTGAAATGTCAGTGACGACAAAATAGAAGATTTGGGGTAAACATGTTATATTTCGACAATAAAGAGTGTGAAGAAAAGAAAAGAGAAATATAGAATTTTTTTAATCTTGTAGTCTTGTTACTGGTATAAAAGATTTTCCCCTTTTTGGTCTTCTCCCACATTTAATTTTGAACTAACCACTTAGGACATGTCTGTATGTATTTATTAGCAATATGGTATGACTTGACATTTGAATTCAGCCAGGTAATTTAGGTGAACAATCTCTCTGTTGAATTGATAAGTTAGCATTGTTAGGATTATTTCTTTTTTGTGGTACCCATCTCCTACACTCCACCTTAACATTTTTTTTTTAATTTGCAATATATGTATTTCTTCACCAACTTGTAACTTGTTTCAGGGTAACTACGTTTACATACTCAGAAAGGGTGAGCAAGATCGTGGGAAGACTGGATTTAGGTTTAGTCTGTCAGCTCCTTTATAGCAGCCGTATTTTCTGCCATTTTTAATTCTATTTTGATGTAGTTCTCCAATCACTAAATAATTTTTTGCCATCTAACTCAGCATGGTATTTTCATTTTCTTACCTTAAGTCTAGCAAATAAGAGGGCATCCAGTCATAGCATATTTTCTTCCCGAAAATAACGCACTCTATACTGCAATTTTAGATGCATTGCCACTGAGAGTTCTTAACCTTTTCCGGCTTGCTTGTATTGTAAAGTGTATACTACTCTTTTATTGGTTCAGATTTCATCCGTGTGGAGATTTTCTTAGTCATATTTTGTAATTTCTATGTTTGTGTAATAATATAGAAATTTATGTTAGGTAGACTGCTGTTACAAATTTATGTTTTCTAAGTGTAATGCTGCTCCAGACATTATCTCTTTTAGACTAAATAAATTTTTAAATGAGTTACTTTGAGATAAATAATATAGTCTCGGATGTTTCATAAATATATTATTACCAACATCAATTTATTATTATTTTGAGATAAAGGTTATGTACTTGATCATTTTTTATTATATTTCTAATATATTATTTAGTTATAATAAGACTTAGTATTATAAAGTATGCACTAAAATCTAAGGCTATAAAAGGTTCGATTAACTTTCATTAATGTTTTATATGATCACTCATTTCAAGTGGTCGAAAAATTTCTTCATAGGTGACTGACTAGTCTGGTAAATGCATAGAAATGACCATTTAGATTTATAATAAAAACATTTAAATTTTGAAATAAATTTAGTTTTGAATTGAAATGGATAATTTAACAAGATCAAATAAACAAATGAAAAAAAGTAATAATATACTTAAAATATGCCAAGAAATTCTAATTATTTAAGAAAGATAAGAGATTGAGTAGATATGCAATGAATATAGCCGGTGAAGATGAAGAAGACCTTGAATTTAATATAATTCATAGGAGGCAATTTTATCAATGAATTAGTCCATGATGAGCTGGTATCTGTTTGTATATAAATATCAAAAGTTTCCTCAATAAAATTAATTGAATATATATATATATATATATATATATATATATATATATATATATATATATATATATATATATATTCGTTTAATGTTTGGAAGTAGCTTGCTATTTGTTTTTTTTTCTTTCTTGTGTGCATAATAAACAATTCCATTTAATTAGAAGTACTTGATAAAATTAGTAATTGAATTTGAAAAAAAAAATGTTGGATAGCATAAAAAGGATATGAACTTTTAATTTATATAAATTATGCTTTTACGATAAAATAGATTTTGTGATAACTACAACATTATTTAGTTTTTGCATATTTCTAGTTCTTGCCAAATTCTTTTGTAAAGAAAAAATATCTTGTTAAAATTAAAAATAATATAGACGTAGAAGACCTTAATGATGTTGACATCATTAAAATTTGAAAAAAAAAATTATAATATTGGAGAATCAAAATTATAATTAAATAATATATTCATCAAGATATTACATTTAAATGATTTTCATGATCCATTGTTAGCTGATGTTTGAGGGGTCTCGACGACAGGTACTGTTCATTTGACTTACTAGTTTCTTTAGTTATTGGGCTTAGGCCCGTTAGAAAAGAAAAAACTTCTATTAAGAAAGTGAAAGTTCTCTCATTATCTTTTAATTTAAACCAAAATAATTTTGTTCATGTTTGAAATATTTACTATATGGTATAATTAATACTTTCAAACAATGTTCCATTCCCACCCAAGGAATAAAGTAATAATGTTTTTAAAATTGCACCAATAATATAAAGTAGTGATTCAAGATTAAATAGTTAAATTGCTAATAATTTAATACAGCTTTTATTCTTAATATACCACATCAAACAGTAATAAGAAAAAAATAATACAATGTTTGTAACTTCATGATGTCAAAATTAAACTTCAATTACAAATATCTTCACTTCTAAATATAAAATTCAAAACAAAACCAAATCAAACATATCATACCATTTAAGTGTAATATAACATATAATACCCATTGAATTTTAATATAATTACATAGTTAAGAGGATACCTCAACTCAACCACATTATAGTTTGAATACAATAACCTCTACCGTCTAAATTTTAATATTGTGTCACATTCTGTAGAATAAAATATGAATCCAAAGTCTTCAACACCAACATAGTTAATAAGTGATACTCATTTACAAAATTTCTTAATATCTTCATCAATATTCATCTGTAATAATTAGATAAGACTACACAGTGTGCATTATTAATTTAATTTAATACAAACTTCATTTAGAATTATTAAAAACCAAGTAAAAACAAATAATTAGTCACAGAAATTATAATATTTTTGTATCCAAACGAATCATTAAAAGAACAAATTATTATGAACCACTTAGAGAAAAGAAATGATTACTCAATAACAATATCTTCTTTTCAGTTTTTTCTTAGTTTTTAATAGACAGAGATAAGATATTCTTCTGACAGGGATTATTTCCTAATCAGCAGTCATTTGGGCAAAGCTCCAAAAATTGTAAACAAGAAATGATGATAAGCTATTTTTGAAGTATACTAATTTCATTCACAAAATATACAAGTGTGAAGTGATGTGAATAATATCATCATCAAACAGAATGATGAGGCTGAGAGCAGCACCTATTGAGGAGTCTGAGCAGTGCATCTGCTTTTCTTCTAGCTCTCAAAGATCCATCAGAAGCCAAGCTTTGAAGAGAAGGAATGCTTCTTGGATTTGCCAAGAGTCTTCTTGCAACCACTTCTCCCTCTTCTTTGCACAGTCCAAGCAAAAGGGTTATTGAATTTTCCTTCCCTTTCACTGATCCAAATCTCAGAAGATCAATAAGAAGTGGCACCAATGCTCTACTATTTCTTATCTCTTCCAATCCCTCAGAGCAACCAAGGAGTGAAGCAAGCACTGAAAGTGCATCATCTGTTATGCCAGCCTTGTCATCCATCAGCAATTCTACCAGCACAGCAACTGCACCACCCTTAACAGCACTAACTTTGTTAGGATTGTAAACTGCAAGATTGAACAGTGCAGATGCAGCATCTTTTTTCCCTATTGAAGTGCCTTCTTTCAAGAGTCTAACTAAAGCAGGTATTGCTCTTGGTCTTCCTCCAATATGCACTTTCAGCTCATCCACCATAGACAAGCTGTATATTGCTGCTGCTGCATTCTCCCTTGCCTCCATGGTCTTCCCTGATTCGAGTACTTCTACTATGCTATCAACTGCTCCTGCTGCCATGATCAAAATCTTGTTGTTGTCAAATATGGAGAGGTTGAACAAGGTTGTCACTGCATGCTCTTGAATTCTTGAATCTTGAGATCCTAGAAGTGTTACGAGAAAGGGAATGGCCCCTACTTCAGCTATGACACTCCGGTTGACCATGCCGGTTTTTGCAAGTAACCGAAGTTCATATGCAGCTTGCCTTTGGATATCAGCAGAACCAGTTGCCAATTTTCCAACAAGAAATTCTGCTGTCATTTTGACAGCATCTGCAGCAGCTTTGTTTGCAGAAATATGGTCGATGGCCTCCTCCTTCGAGTTCTTCTTCTTGTGGTTGTTTCCCTCGGTTGAAGGCTCATTAACTGGGACATTGTTGTCATAGCACCATTGCTGAACAAGGCTCTTCAATGCATAGTTGGGTATTAAAGCAGTGTGAATTAACCTTTGCCCACTTTTGGGGCATGTATGATGACCAGAGTTTATCCATTGTCCAATCGATGTTCTATCATATGTGTGCCCAGATGACACAATCACGGGGTCCCTCATTAAATCAAGTGTTATTGGACAACGAAATTCATCAGGAACATTAGGTGTCATGGACTGAGAGGATGAAGAACTATCATGAACTTTGTTATACAAAAATGAAGACAGTGGCTTACAATCTTCTTCATTTCTACTACTCTCTCCATCTCTGAATATCATGGTTTTCGAATAAGACACCAACGATATGAGGTTGTTTATATTGGAGACAATGATGAGTCCTCCTGTGCCAGCTTGGTTCTGAGCTTCAGCCTCTAACTTTGATATTTCTCCATCATAATCTGATGGGGTTCTAAGACCAATGCTGCTCAGTATTTCTTCCACTTTTGCAAAGTCAACAAACCCTTTGTTCTTCTTCTTTTGTAAACTGTTGTTGGCCATTGCTACTTTAAGTTGCTCTCTTCGATGAAGCTCTCTAGGATCAATGAATAACTCAGCCTTCTTTGCTTGCTTGTGAAGAAGCTCCACCTGTTCCCTAATATCTGATGTTACATTGAGCAAACTCAAAGGAAGAATATCAAGGGCCCTTCCCATCTCCTTCACCAGCACATAAAATTGGTTGGAAATGAACTCTAACTGTATCAGACTCCAAAGAGAGCTTCCATCTTTGCAGTCTTGGATCAAAACCTTAACTCTTCTTATCACAGAGAACAGTTCTGTGAGACACAGGATTGAAGAAGGAGGAAGTGGAGTACCCGATTCTTTAATCTCTTCAAACAAAGAAGAAAGAAGCTTGACCCTTCTGATCATGGATGAAACGTTTCTTATGTGTACGAAGGGAAACTTTTCCATTGAGTCAACTTCTTTGGATATATGAATCAAAGAATCTAGCAGAGACCCAGATGGTAACAAGCCTTGGGAGACCATCATAGCAGATAGAACATCGTTCATTTTGAAGAGGATGTTTTCTTCATTCTCATTCTCATGCTTCACACAAAATTGGATTATTCTGAGTCTGAGACCTTCTTTAAGGCACTTTTTTTACATTAAAATAATTGTAAAAGAAGTTAGCTGTTTGATTATTAAATGCATCGAATTTTTGGCTCTTTGTATTTGTGTAGTTTGTGCTAAAGACAAGAACAAAAGTACTAAAGAGAGTTGAGCATTACTTGGGGTGCTGCCATTTGGAGGATTCTCCATGCGTGCAAGATTAGTGGTATTTCTCAGACAGTTTTTTATTCAAAGATGAATACTTTGAGCCATTTTTCTATTCAAACGTGAATAGTTTATGATAATGAGCCCTGTTAAACAGCTTTCAGTTGCTTGGTTTCTCCACCTTTGAAAATCTTATTCATGATCACCAAATGAATATTTTTCATGCAACTTGTTATTTGATAAATGTGCATATATGCCAACAGATGCATAACAGTTCATTTTCTTGATCTGTCGTTTGAGGAAAGTAAAGCATTATACGTAGATTATGACTCCTGAAATCCTCAACGGCTCTTTCTAAATCATCGTGCCATCCACTTACCATTTCTGATGTCATGTTTGTCTTCTCTGCCGTAGAATCCAAAATTCCACCCTCTCTAATGTTCTTGCTTTTGCATCATGTATCAAGTATTTGTTTATTACAAGTATTTGTTTCTCATGAAAACACCATTGCTAAATGCTTATAAATTTTTATAAATGTTGTGAATATTAAGATGATTAAGAGTGCCACATTTAGTAAAGGTTAATAACTGTTGTGGATACTTTTTACTTTCTTTAGTAAAGTTAATAATTATAAATATTTTTATTATTGATTTAGATTTAAATTATATAAATAAGATACAAATCTCATTTTATAAATTGATCTTACATATCAAATTAAATTTATTAATATAAATGTATTGTTTATGGATAATTTTATCTATAAATTTTATTTTATAAATTAATTATATGATATTAAGTTGATCGTTGTCCGTTTTTTTCAGGAGTTTTTAGCATCGGTTATGTAGAAAATCGAGATCAAAAGTTCTACATAGGGATTTTTATCAGACAGGTGACTGCATCGTCGGCGTCTTGTAGAATTTTTAACTTTAGTTTTGTAGATAACCAAGACCATATGTTCTATACTACTTCGATTCTGAAATAATCGAAACCTACACTGTCGTAAAAATTTCAAAAATATCATCACACGGTTTCTACTTAATCGAGACATAATGAACACAACAATATCTCTTTTTTTTTACTAGTGATAAATATATTTTATGAAATAAGATAAATTAAACTAGTTTTAACTATTTTTTGTAAAATTAAGTTAAGTATAATTATTAAGACATTATTTATCTTATTTTTTGTTAATTTTTTTCATTTTTGAGGACGTTGTAAAGGTAATAAAATCAATGTAAAGGCAAACATAAAAGACCCATACGGTGATAAAATCAATGAATGAGATTAGAATAAAAGTGGAATTTTGAAGTAGGAAAAGTTGTGGAAAAAAAATTATGTTTGTGGCCGGTTCCTGGGCTATGGAGGTCAAACTTTATGCCAAGAATTTGTATAATGATTTTATGATTACATGTCACAAACATGTGAAGCTAATGTAATTTTCTATATAGCTATGTGGGTAGGATAAAGATAGGGGAACTTATTCTATCCAACTAAGACCACTTGTCATTTTTTTTAAGTTTCTTTGTCTGCATGACCGGGACAACAATTTTAACTTACAAGTTTCAATGTAGGACTGTTTAAATATCAACTCATTAAAAAATGTAACAATTCAAAATTAATCTAAAAAATTGAAAGCGTGATCAAAGCAATTTTTTTTTATCTATTTTTAATTTTTTTTTTCTCTTAATATAAACTGTTTGTTTGGATTTTGGATGGAAATTTAAAAATTAAATAGAACTTCTTATTATATTTAAATATAATATTATGTTTGGAAAGATTTTATTAATCTCTCAAAGTTTCCTCAAAGACTTTATATCAAGAAATAAAAACAAATAATAATTATTAAAGGAAAGTCCAAGTATTCAATATTTTCAAAGTTAAGAATATATTTAATGATTTTCATTAATTTTTTCTTTCTTTTTTTTGGTCTATTGCTTCACCACACCCTTACACCAAATAAAAACACACTTTCATTGCGTATTCATAAAAAAAATAAATAAATAAAAAATGGTTTCCACAAGGTGTCATTAGAAGAAAAACAAAATAATAGCATATAATGAACTTAGAAAATATGATGTGGGAATGAAGTGCACTAAGCCCTTTTAGACTGAATCATAGTGCGTCTTATGAATTTTGGGTCACTCTAGTTTCAGCCCAGAACAAATATTAAATATCACTTACCTTTATTCCATGCCTATTATAAAACACACATTATTAAAACTAAATTAAACAGAATAAGAAATATAGCTATAATAGATCATAAGCATGAAAAAGATTAAAAAAATAATTAGTTGAAAATTAGCCATCATAAATATTATATAGTATTTAATAGTAAGAAAAATATAATTGCAGCTAAAATTATTTAAAAATAACTATTTTGACTTAGTAGACTCAGGTCGTGTTTGGACATGTGAAACTTTTTATGTGGAAAATTCCTTTTTGAAAGAATAAAAAAAGTGAGAAAATGCATTGCATCAACAACTAAATTCCAAACACGCATTCATAGTTCTATTTTTTTGACAATAGATATGCAAAGAATATAGAGAAAAAGAAAAGAGAGAAGGAAAGCATCTATCTTAATCACTTGTTGTTAAAAAAAAAGGAAAAATAAAATATTATACTTATTAAAATATTATATTTCATTCTTTCTTCTTTTGTAATACTTGTATTTATATGAAATTATGTTTTATTTAATTTGCATAGATTCTGTGTAGACGCTTAATTATTTTTAAAGTGTATAGGAAAAATGTAATTGGGTTTATTTTCAAAAATATTTATTATTACTTTCAATTAAAATATTTTACAAACTTAGTTGGCTTTAATGAAAGGCTATGTATTTCTTATTTTAAAAATCTCGCTTCTCATAATAGATTAAGCAAGTGAAATTTATTTTAAAAGTTATATTAATTAAAGAAGGAAACCATTAACATTAAATACGCATTTAAATAATTCATAAAGAAAGGGTAAAAATTAATTAGTTAAGCTTTTATTTTCAGTGATTTAAATCATATACCTTCTGCTGTTGCTTGTGGTATGTTAGAATACACTGTGGCGGCTCTGCTGTAGTGTGGTGAGGTGCTGAAAGAAAAAGAACTTTTGAATTTGTATAAAAGTATGAAAGGAGGAGAATCTATTCCTCTCTCACCAAATCGATTCTCCTCCCTTTATAGTGTATATTACTTTTTAAATATATTGCTTTCATATGAAATAATAATAATAATAAAATAATAATGATAAGATTTAATTTAAATTTATATCACTTTTATTATAAAGAGTAAAATGGTAGTCATTTAATTATATCTATTCAAATATTTTTTTAATCTATTATACCCATCACATTATATACAAACTTTTATCTAAAATTCATTCAATTCATAATATTTTTTTAAAGATAAGTAATTTTATTTATTGTAAATTTAAGACTTTATTGTAATAAACAATTAGTTATATTATTAACTTGAACGTTAGAATGTCTTTACTAAATATTTTCTATACAATTTGGAATTGAAATATTAAAAACTTATAAAACTTTATAATAGAGAGCAAAAAGAATAATAAATGAGTGTAATTTCATACTACCTACACATCCAAGATATCTTTTAAGATATTTATTTTCCTTTGAATTATTAAAGAAAGTATATCCATTTCCTTTTATGTAATATTTTTTTTATGAAAGCAATAGAAAGGTTGAAGACATGAACATGTATCATCACTATTGAAAGCATATTTGATGCAAACTTTAAGGTTGAGCCCATGATTCCTTGAATGAAGCCTACTACCTATGGAACTTCTACTACCCAAAAGCCTATGCTAAGTGCCTCCATCATCATCCATACCCATTTAAGCAGCCAAACTAATAAAAGTAAAAATGTCAATACCAACTTTTACAACCATTTGACTTTGATTCTCAATCATTCCCATTTTCTTCATCTTCCTTAAAACTATTTCACTTTTCATTCTTCTCATCAACTTTTCTAACAAAAAAGGTTTTTTCTCAGATAAATTCCTTATCTTATCTTAATTTACTAACGGACCATTTAGTTTAACATCAAGGTAAACTAATTAATATTTTTTTAAGTTAGAAGAAAAGGTGTATATTATTGAAAAAAACGTCCGTTTTGTGTTATTATAGTAGAAGAATTGATTTCGCAAATTCAAAAGGAAAAGACTAGAATATTATGTTTTGAGTGAAAAATTGAAAAGAATGCAGAATCTCTCCACTAGTGTGTGACAGTCACTTTCGAAAAATGGAATAGTTTTTGCATGTCTTGGATATGGTAAGCAGTCAAAGAGTTTATGATATTTTGTTTTACTTTAATTTTTTTATTCACTTTAACGTTTTTATCTCTGAACAAAAAAGCAGCAAACACTGTGTTTATTATTTAGTAAGAGAAAAATTTGGAATACCTTTAGTAAACTGTAATTGGTCTGGCTTAGTACCATTCCCCTACCTCATCTTTGGCTGATATGTTTTTCCTTCACTTATTGAATACACCAGAAAGATGCTCTCCTTCCTCCAATAAAAAATCATTTAAATCAAAACTATATAATATATGTATATATATATATATATATATATATATATATATATATATATATTATTTTTTTTAATCGAAAAACTAAACAACTTGTCATTTTCATAGACGATATCAATGTTTGAATTTTAAGTTTATTGAAATATTTTTCATTTTGAAATTTGAAACTTATCTAACAATTTTATTTTAAAATATATTTTAAATTATTGAAAAAGAATATATATTTAAGTTATGTTTTTTAATTACGTATAATTATTGTGTGTATCATATAATATATATTCTTAAAGTAAAGAAGAATAAATATATTGATAAAGGAAAAATGTGTTGTAAAGGAAAAATGTTCAAACTTTAAACGTTCTATTTTTGGGGTTGATAAAGACAATTTCTAAAAGCCTGTGCTAGTAAAAAATACTGGATAATATCTCTCATTCTCATATCTAAGAGACAGCTAGAACTTGATCACTACAAAAATCTAGGTCTATGAATAATGAAGAAAAATTCTTTAGCACAGTCTAAACCAAACTATCTCCATTATATAATTGTGCAAAACTCTATCTTAAGATTAAAAGGAAAACTTTATATTTATAACATTATTAGTTAAACGTGTGGATAATTAATGATATAAAAAATAGCAAATTAACATAGAAGTAACAACTCTTTTTAGTGATTGAGTTCCATCAAATTAATAATATAAAAATAATAAAAAATAGAATGTAACAAAACTATTCATATATAGTAATTGAAAAGTTTATATCATTGGCCTGGTTTAGATTCATCAAATTTGTAAATAAAAAATTTAATATTTGAGCCGGTGATTATCAAGATTGATTCATTTGTTCTATATTCAATAAAACTTATTGATTCAATACGTGAACCGATCAAGTTAATCTAAATTTATTGATAATTTATAGTTTTTTTTTTTCAATTTGTCATTTGAGACAAAAATGGTAATTCAAATGGTGAATTTTCAATAAAACAAAATAAATAATAGAAAGCCTGGTTTAAATAATGGTATCCTAGTTTAATAAATTGGTAAGAGAGAGAATGGTAGTTGCCACTCACAAGCTTTTGACTGAGTCAAGCTAGGGCCATTCATTCATATACACCTCACATCTTATTTATTTTTGTCGAAAAAATATTGCGTCTCAAAGTTAGAATTTAATAATTAGATTAAGATTAGATTAAATTTAATTCAAGTACTAGTCAAATTTTATGTATCACATATATTCATATATTTTTAATTGAGTTCTTATTAAAAAAAATTATTGAGTATTTTATTTTTGTTAAGTATTATTTTATTTAATTTTTATTGGGTTAAATATGTTTTTAGTCCCTATACTTTGAGGCGATTTTGGTTTTAATCCATTTTCAAACTAAGGTACAATTTAGTCCTTCAACAACTCTGGTTTTAGTCTTTTTTTACCAAATTTTTTTAACTTTATTTGCGGTTTCAAACGCGTTTCTCAGTTAACATTGAAGCAAAAATGTGTCAAACAGTATAAACAATCCCAATGCTATAATGAAACGTGTTTGAAACAACAAATAAAATTAAAAAAATTTTGGTAAAAAAGACTAAAACCAGAGTTTTCCAAAGTTGAAGGACTAAATTGTACTTTAGTTTGAAAATGGACTAAAACCAAAATCGTCCCAAAGTATAGGGACTAAAAACATATTTAACCCATTTTTATTGTAAGGATGGTGTATCTCTTACTTTTATCATCTCGTATCGAATTGTCTAATTAATTTGCTTTTTTCTCTTACTTTTATTTTATTTAACTTATCAATTAATTAGTTCATTTCCTTTTTGAGAATGAGCTATACATATAATGAAGTGGTCAAAGAAAAGTTGTGAACTTTTATCATTTCGTCCTCCTTTCATAGGTATAGGGTATAGAAAATAAGCGAATTAATTGATGGGTTTGAGAAAAAAAAAATAAAAGTAATAAATTCATCATTTCGTTCATGATAAAATCAAACTAGAGAGTATTTAGACGAAAATAAAAAGTTAAATAAAATAATTGTTTTTTAACAAACATTGAATTGAAAATACTCTATATACTTAAAACTTAATTAACCAATGAATTAAATTTAAAAAATAAGTACAATAGTCATTATGATGATAATTAAACCACATTGAACCATTTTTGTCTAAACCAATTTTTTTTTTTTGTCTTTTCTAATTTAAGCTTTTTTTTACATTTAATTATATTTTAATTTTTAGCAACCTTAAAATGGAAGACAAAAAATTAAAAACAAGATGATTAAATAATAAAGATTAACATAAAAATAAAAAATTTAATAAAAATTAATTACATCTTAGACAGCAATTTAGAGCACTACATCCATAATATTGAAGCAAGTCAAGCCACATTTCAAACCTCGAGATGTAATCATTATCGATTCATGAAAGAGGTTTAACGTGTTCTTCAACAACAAAGAAACACTAATACAAAATGGGCTTTGATGTTGGTGTTTTTCATCGTTTAACGTCCAAAACAACATCAACGTCATATTAGGAGTTGTTAATTAATGCAGAATGACTATTTTTCTATATTAATTAACATCATAAATAACCAATATCAATTAATTTAAAATGACCATTTTCATCCTAAAATGAATCAAATGAGGTCGAAAGAGACACTTTTAGACGTCCCTCTCTTTTGTTTTTTTTTTTTTTTTATAAATGGATCATTTTTAGAGTTTTATCAAACCTGGAAAGTGAAAAACCATCAAAATGTGGTCCAGTTTTGACATTTCATATATCCATAACTCATTTTCAATTTTTTATGAACTAATACAAACTAAAACAAATGTTGCATATCTTTAAACGATCATAACTTTTGTTCTAATTGGTCAATTTGACATTAAGTTGTTACTGAACGTGCATTTGTGTAAAATGAAAGACATATTACATGTGCTTCTCACCGAAAGCTTTGTCCAAGAAGGTTTTGCACAAAGATAAAGTGAACAAATTTTCATTCCCGTCCAAAATTTTAATGAATTCAATAACATATAACATCTGTAAAATGATATTTTGACGTCTTAAAGTTCTTTGATGTATAAAACTAGAGCATTATTCAACATCATACATAAATACATTTTTACCTTCGTGCAAAATATTTTTTATCAAATTTTTCTAATATGATATTGAAAATTGAGAATTTCGATATCAATTAATCATATAACGTTGAAAAATAGAACTTCCAACATTGAAATTCAACATTTATTTAAAATATGTCACCGATTATGTTTTTACGTTGATTTATTTATACTACAACGTTAAATGTGAGACGTGAATGCTTTTTTTATACTAATGAAAGATACGCAATATGGTGTTAAACACAAGTTTTAGCAATAGATTCGACAATTTTGCATTAGTATAAAGTGTGAGAAACTAAACTTGATGAACTAAACCCAACAACCAAGAAAACCGGAGAAAGACTAATAATAGTTATTGCAAATTATATGGTGTTCTAGACAATAATTAATAGCATGCTCATAGATATGAGGTATAAACATACTTTCTATAAATTGTTTGATTAATAGCAAAATAAATAAAATAAATGTAATATATATATATATATATATATATATATATATATATATATATATATATATATATATATATATATATATATATATATATATATATATATATATATATATATATATATATATATATATATATCCCTTTAAAAAAGAAGTTTTCAAACTTAAAACGACATAAAATATAAAATAAAAATTTAAGAAAAAGATCAGCAAAAGTAAAATGAATTTAATTGTCGTACGAAAATCATGTGAAATTATGAACTTTTGTTTTTAACTACAATTTCAAGATGTAATATCTAAAAATATATGATATATAGTAATTTTATTAATTTAATTTGATCATCCAACTTAATAAAAGGTGGACTTATATATAGTGAATATATCGAAATGAGGTTAAATTTAAAAGTAATTATAATGTTGTATAGGATGTAAGAATGTTAAAGTTAAGTTGATATTTGATTTAGATTAAGCATGATAAAATGGGGAAGATAAATGTCACCTCAAACTCAAAGTGAGGAAAGGGATGGAAGATGATAATGCATCCATCCTACTCCAATTTCTAACGCATACCCCACTTCTTTATTGCGCGTCCTTTTCCCTTCAAATAATCAACGGACCATACCAACCTTCCACGCCAACCGTCCGATCAAGATCAACCTCCCTAACTTTCTACTTACTACTGTTACACCTCCCACTTCCTTCTCCTCACCTTCTTCTCCAAAATACCTTATCTCATATACCCATAACGACAAATAACCTCAATTTTTAAATAATACCTTTTAAATCTCTTATTAATACTTAAATTTTCTTCGATGAATGAAGATACTCATTTATTAGAATCTATGTATGTGTGTTTTAGGGGCACAGATTTATGTTCACTGTATCATCAACTTGAAATATCATACTATTTTTATCGTTATCATTTTCTCCTAGCATGGACAAAACTTAGATACACGTCTATTTCTATCTTCGAGTTAACCTATTTTAGTAATTTCTGTTATCATTTTATAATTCAACGGAAACAGTGAAATATATGGAACTATTCAGAAATTCCAATCGAGATAGAAGAATAACGTACGCTGGGTGATAGCTGGGACAGGAATTACGAAAGCAAACTATTTAAAAACTAAGAGCAGTTCATTGAAGGAGTGCTTATTAGCATATACAACGCAGTCGGTGCTTCTGATCGATCAGAACTGAGAACATAAGATCATAATATATAAGGGATTTGAATGAAATCATCGACCATTTCGTGTCTGGTAAATGGCGGAGATTGAGAGGAAGAGTTGTGGCAGAAGTTGTCACTGAAATCGTTGCAAGAGAAAAATTCAGGGAAGGGTGGCAAACTAACATGGGAATTGAAGGTGTTGTTGGAGGTGGCGATGGCGGCGGAAGGAGTGGTCGCAGCGGCAGCATAACGAGCGAGACGATCCTTAGCAATGGCAAGGTCATGTTGAAGCTCGAGCATCTTCCTCTGGAGAAGAGCTATGGCACCGATACATCCATAAATGGGATCTCTGAGCCTGGCTTCTGCTTCATAAGCAAGAGAATTGACGGTGTCCTCTCTCTGCTCCTCGGGAACTTCGATGAGGATCTTGCTGACATTGCTGGCTCCAAAAACCTTGTGCACCTTGGCAAATTTCTTGCACTCATCAGAACGAAAGTAAGGTGCAAATATACAATTGGGTATGCATCTTCGCTTCAAGAACTTGCAGGCTGCACAAGAAGAACTCGAACGTGGCTCGTAACCCTTCATGCCTCTCTCAAAATATTCCTTCAAAACTTTACTATAGTGTTTGCAGTTATAACCGTATGGTTTTTCTCTATATAGTTATTTTGCAGAATTGGTATTTAAGGCAAAGCATGTTACCATGGCCATTGGCTCAGCTAGGTCGCAGGTTAGGGACTTGCATGGGCCACTCTTGTTCTTTTAATGCATTTATTGTTGGGTATAAACAAAGGAAAAATGTATTTTTTAACAATTTTTTTTAATATTTTTATAATAGTTTATTTGGTAGTTTGTGATTGCTCTATTTTAAATATATAAACCAATAAAATAATGACACATAATTTATTGTTAAAAAATTATTAAAAATATTGTTGAAATATCGTCGTCGTAAACAAAGTTCTACATTAGATAAAACAAGAAATGGACATCATTTTATATACTTTTATTGGTAAAAAATATTTTGGAATGATACTAAAAACAAATCTATGAGTCTTGACCTAAAGCGAAGAATATCTCTCCTAATATTTATTTTCATTTGTTCATTATTTAATTTTATTTTATTTTTGGACCTATGGCATCCATTGAAATTGGGAGTGCAAAAGTAGGTCCAAATAATTGATTCATGTGGACAATGGGTGGTATGAGTTGGTAGTTTTCAAGTTAGATATGATAGTTGATGAATAAAGATGAGGATATTTTGATTGATTGAAGAAAAGAAATATTCTCAATAAAAGCAAAATTATCCCTTGGCAGTGAGGGTATGGTCATTAGAAAGAAAGCAATAAGATCGAATTGAGTACTTTAAATGTAGTTGGAATCTTCAGTACAACATAGTGGAGCCAAATTTAAAGCCAGTGAAATCTTGTTTTTATGCTTTCTATATCATTACATATTTCGTTTTTTCCGTTATTTTTACTCCCTTATCTATCTCACCAACTGTTATGTTACATCCCCTAACTACAGATTAATTAATTCTTAATCACGTCATTAAAATTCCAAAACAAGAAATACAAAGTGTCACCTTTAATAATTACCAAATTTATTAACATGTTTTTACAGTTAAAATGTTTTTTTAGGATAAAAAAGAAAAAAAAGTTGATGTAAAGAATGAAGTGATTGATTTGCAATTTTGCAAGCGTGGGAAAGCTGACTTTATTGTTAATGGATTGATTTTATAGAGAAAATAATAAGAAGGAAGAAAAGAAGAATGAACAGTAACGGGAATAAAGATGTTGGAAGGTTAAACGGAGTCGTAAACGTGGTATAACCACTTTCCATCATTGCACATCACTGTGCGGGCGCAACTGTAAAGATTTGCTATCTCATTATGGAATCTAATATAATAATTGCAGATTGCATTGTTAGGTGGACTCATCATAGCCCCACCTTTGTACCGACTTCCATCACACTTTCAAATTATTCAAATTCTACTTATAGTAAATATTAAATATTGCTTTATGTTTTACTATATTCAATCATTTTTACATAACCCTTGTTTATATTTAATGAGACGAGGAAGAGTGGCAGCACTTTAATCTTTCAAGTCAAAATATTTTTCTGTAGGTCCAAAATAATTTAATAATGAGTAAAGTGAGTTTACTTTAAAATAAAAATCTTTATTTATAAAGTTTATAATAATTTGATTAATTAATTTATTTTTTAATGATAATTAATATTAACTTTAACCACTCATTAATAACAGTATTGCTGTATTAATTATGTTTTAATTCTGTTTAACTGCTGTTATGATTAAAATGTTGCGAAACTCTTTTCTGCACATCGACCGTTTGGTCCTTTTGAGTCAATATGCAATCGTATCGTTGACTATAAACTTATACTAACATATTTTATTTATTGTGTTATTGAAATGAAAACATATTAACATTGATGTCATGTGTGAAAATAAAAATGAGATTTTAAAAACAAATTTTCGTTTTTTAAATTAAAAAAGTTCTTTTAACAATTATTTTTTGACGTGATTTGTGATTGGTCCGTTTCAAATATTTTTTTAAACATAAATTCAAACAAACAAATAAAATAATGACACGTGTCCTGTTGTAAAAAAATTATTAAAAAAAATTATCAAAATATCATAAAAGAAAAACTTTTTACTCGAACCAATCACAATAATTTAGATAAGTAATTTGTTTAACTTAATACTCAAATAATGTAAATATTTAACTATTTTTATGTTTAAGCATATGGATAAGTAAAAAATAATGGAAAGTAACATCATTTGAAATGTGTAAAAGATACAGATATGAAGAAAAAAACTAGAATTCTTTATTGGATAAAAAGAGATCATTCAATCTAAAGTTGAATAAGAATCCAATAATCTTTTTTTCTGATTTAATTTATTTGATCTTCTTTGTAGACTAGAGTTGGGCACATTGAGGCTTTTTGAGACAATACATTTTCAAATATGATCTCTTAATTGATGTAACCCTAACTATCACCCTATAATAGTTCCACGTAGATATGTTATTAAAGTAGACATGATAAATGTTATCAGATTTTAAAAAAGCACATTGTACCATTATTTTCTAAATAAAAGCATAAAAATTGACTAAAACAAATTTAAATAAATGTTAACACATCACTTATGAGGTCATATTATTTTTTCTTAAGTTTTAATCTAATTGTGGATTCTTATAAACAATCGTAACATTCTTTTTTATTATTTGCAGTTCACTTTTATTAAATTAATTTCATTATTATAATTAAATATGAATAAAATAATTTAATAAATAATATTTAACATATGCAAAAAAAAAATGTAATAGCACCCAAACAATGATTTTATCTCGCCTACAAATTTTAATAATAAAGAGTGAATTTAGTTTTATAATAAAAGGAAATATATAACTGTAAAATGTTTATTATATTTCAAATTCCTTTCATCATTTTTTTTTACTTATTCTCTAATTTGGCACAAAGTAGCCTTATTAGATCATAGTTTTCATTATTAATTAGTGTATCTATGTTATAAAATGTCAAATAAATTTGAAATTTAGAAATTTATGTTTTCTTTGCCCTTTATTATCGGACGATTACATACGTTTTGTTAAAGTCTGTTATCTCACTTCAATTATTTATTTCGTTACAATATTTTTGTTTTCCATTTCTTTAACCATACATTACGAGAAAAAATGGAATTAATGTTAAGAATAATTAGTCCATAATAATAAAATTTTGTCAATAAAAAAAACATTAGACAAAAAAAAAAGTGACAACCAAAGATCCATTAGTAAAATGTTCTAAAATTTTCTAAATAGCTAGGAGAAATTGACATTGATAATTACCAATGATTGGCAGAAATTTGTGTCTTAATTACTAATAACCATATTCGTGAGTAATTACTGTTTCTTCTTCTTCTTTGGGATGTTTATCGATAAATTTAAAAAAGGCTTAAATCCTTAATTAGTCCCTATGAGAATTTTCAATTTAGTACCTGCTTTTAAATGGGTTCCCATGTTTTGTAATTTGTGTCAATTTAGTCAATTATGTATATTTCAAACAAGTTTGTAACAGTAATTGGAAGGTGTGCAAACGTTCAAACAGTTAAGAAACATGCTGCAATTCAAAATGACTTGTCCACATGCAATTTTCAAGCCAAATTGATGGTACAAAGGGACTAAGTTGACACAAATTGCAAAACATGAAGACTCAATGTATACATTTTTAAAAGTAGGTACTAAACTGAAAATTTCCTCACAATATGAAGACCAATTAAGGATTTAAGCCTTTAAAAAACTATTTTCTGTCATCTTTATTTCGTCAGTAAATATAAAATTTATTGTGATATCACCTAACTTTTTTATATTACAAAACCTATTTGAAACTTTTGATTTGTTTTTTTATATTACAAAAAGTTCTTTTGTCTTTTTTGCTTTAATTGTTTTCCACTTATTTGATCGTATCACCTAAATTTGTGTTAAAAGATGTATTTGAAACTTTTGATTTGCTCTTTGTTTTTTCGTTACCTATATATATGGTCCAATTTAACCCACATTGATATTATTGGATCATAATTTTCACAATCAATACAGTATCTATATTATAAAATGTCAAATACACTTGAAATTTTGATAGAAATTTAGAAAAATTTTTCTCTTTCAAAATTTCTACCTTGATTTTGATTTTAATTTTGGTTCATCTCTTAATGCATGCTCAAAATTGAATTCTTCACCATGATCCACTTTTTCTATTATCATGATGTTATTTATAATAATCGATGAATAGTTAAATCATTTTTTTAACTCAAAATATTTGACTTTTCAGTTAACTTAGTTTCCTTACTCAAATTTGATTGTAATGTATAGTAATTTTACTTATTTCTTATTCTTATTTAAACAAATACTTTTTATCTCGTCAAATCTTACAATGGAACTTTTTTTTTTGAAATATTAAGTAATTTTTAATAAGGGTTGGTTCTCTTTCATTGAGAAACAAATGCTAGATTTTTTTTTACTAGCTAATTTTTCTCTATATTCCCCACAAATAAATTGAGAAATAAAAACACTTGAAGACCTATATGGAATAATAAAACTCGTAGCGGTGAATACATGAAATGATGTGATTTTGATAAATGAAGAGGTTGGAAGTGATGATTATTTTGAAAAAAATAATATAAATGTGATAATTATATTAGTTAGGATCCATTTGACGGAAGATAAACAAAATAATTTTATTGATTGGAATCATTTGATGTAACACAAAGAAGTTTGGAATTTGATAATAATATAAGAGTGAAATTTTTAATTGATAACTTGGGTGCCAAATTGTGAGCAACTATTAATGAGACACATAATAATTCTACTATCACTTTAATAGTAAATTTAAGTAGAAATGTAATATTTGAATCACAATGATAAAAAAAAACGAAGAGTGTATAATAAA
This sequence comes from Vigna mungo, assembly GCA_036885675.1. Classification (NCBI taxonomy): domain Eukaryota; kingdom Viridiplantae; phylum Streptophyta; class Magnoliopsida; order Fabales; family Fabaceae; genus Vigna; species Vigna mungo. Next base: position 6,029,150 of record CP144690.1, read on the forward strand.
AAATGTAGACTTAATAATCATCATAAAAAATTATCTTACAAATAATTTTAATAATAAAAATATTATACTTAATTAATGATAATAAACATAAATAAAATTTTAAAATAAAATAATAATATTTATGATTGCTAAATGAAAATATAAAAGAATGATAGTGTCAAATTATCATCATCCTTACGGCTGCATGGGATTTTCATCCAACGTGGGCTATACATTGGGTTGGGCCACTTCAAATGTTCAATTGCTTTCTCCACCTCAATATTTTCTCCTCACACCTTCCGGTTACAATCTAATGATGAAAAATGATTTTAAAAATTCTTAAACTTTTATGACATAACTTTCAGGAATGTGTCAAAACACCCCTATTTTATGTACGTTTAAAGCTTAAAAGCTAATTTGGTTATTGCAGTGCTGTGTGGATGCAAATCATATAGGCGCAGAAAGAAACAATTGATATTTTAATGCAAAGCCCAAAGTCATTGTATGAAAGGAGAATGCTTTTTGCGACTTTATGGAGGTGCGAATGGAGTTCCTAGAGATGCAAAAAGAAAAATTCCATATTCTGTTGCTAAGCCCATCCGTCAAATAATATTTAAAATAATTTATTTGTACAAAAAAATATTATAAAAAAAATCAGTTTACCAAATTCATCTGAAGAAAATATATAGGTGGAAAAAGCAATTGAACATTTGAAGAGGATGAACCCAATGTATAGGCCATGTTGGATGAAAAACCCATACAGCATTAATAATATAATGGGCCAAGCCCACTCAATCTTATTGGATACTCATTCAAGTTATTCTTGATGGTTCCCTGAAAAGATGGCGATTAATCAGCACAAGTTTCCCAGTAGGTTGCCCCTCAAAGAGATTCTTGAAATGGAACATCTAACTTACGAATACTGTCAACAGTTTTCAATCCCGTGCTTGCTGAAAACGATGCAAGGAAGAAATTTGGGCATTTGAGGAATAAACTACGAGATCCATGATTCTTAAATGAACGGAAAGAGCCAATTTCTAGTGCTGCTGAATCATTACTTTATTAACACAACAACTCAACATGGGTCAATCTAAAAGGAGTGTAGTATGTTATTTAAATCCTTAAAAATGAAATTAGGTAGCGTTGGAGTATCCGAGAAAGAAGTAAAATTGCAGAAATGGCATGCATACATAAGACAATGTGTTTTTGGTTACAGATTAGCGTAAAAAGGGTCAAAAATTGAAGTAGATGATAGAATGAGAGAATAAGCATAGTAGTAGAAATGAAGAAGTGATGAGTCAGAGGTGAGAGGAATGCATGAAAAGGTTGTAATTGTCAACGGCGGAAGTGGGGACAGCGACCATGACCTTCACACTAACACACTCATCTCTCACCGGCAAGAACAAACAGTACCTATCGCAGCACACGGGTCCCACGTGCCAAGCCTTTCCCAAACCCACGTCAATATTCTCCAACCCTAGCCTCGACCACTGTGACACTATCAACACCCCAACCGGGTCGGGGCACCCTTTCCTCTCCCACACCCACTCCATCACCTCCCTCACGTGCTCTTTCCCCACCCTCTCCTTCGCCCGCTTCACCAAACCCGACCCGAACCCCACCCCTTTCTCTTCTAACTCACTCGCACTCGTCTCCGCACACCCCAAAACAAACGCGTTCCCGTAATATCCTTCCGGCAAACCCGGCTTCAAACGGTTCCGCACGTTTATACTGAAAACCAGCTTTAGTTTCTGGTTCCCCGGAAACCCTATCGCTCTCGCCCAGCTTCTCCACACGTGCGCCGCCAGTACCTCGAACGAAGTGTACCGCGCCGCCTCGCCGTCTTCGCTCGTGCACTGCGCCACTCGCTTTAGCTCGTTCAGCCGCGTCTTGTCGAACGTAATCGACGTTGGTTTTAGCCCGGTCGAGACCTTGTTCATGAAGCTGCATAGGTCCGGGACTCGGCTAAACTCGGGATGACTGGCTGAATCCACCCGCCTCTCCTCCCCGCGCGGTGGTTTCAGAAGGTGACGCTCCCAAACCGGTTTCTGGATGCGCATGTAACTCGTCTCGCGTCTCTCGTTAGCCAACTCGGCGAAGTGGTTGAGAAACTCCCCGCTGCCGATGCCGTCGCAGAGGCAGTGGTTGATCCCGATGGCTATAGCGGCGGCGCCGTCGACGAGCCAGGTCAGCTGAACCACCAGCGGCGGGGATCCCTTGAGCACGTCTGCCACGTGGAGCGACAACAACGGCCTCCATTGCGTAACTGATTTAGGCGCTTTTTCAAAGTCGTTGGCCTTGTAACGGACAGCGAAGGCTTCTATGAACACGGCGCCTTGGGCCGCACACACCACCTCCAGGCCCGGGCCTTCGGGCTTGGGCCTAACCCTGCCCGCGAAGGGGTAGTAGGGAACCAGGGCTCTGGCTAATGCCGATTTTAGACGGGCCGTGGTGTTAGGCTGGTCCAGCCCAGGGGAGGGCTTGTAGACTAACAGATACTCTATGGTGAAACGAAGGAAGAGTTGCGAATCAAGCGCTGATAGAGCGAGCACGCAGCGTGGAGTGGGCTCAGAAGGTGTAATCACCGATGCTTCTTTTACACGCACGGAAGTTCCCATTTTGGTTCTCTGGTTTAGTTTTTTGGGCTTGGGAAGAGAAGCTTAAAATGGTGGTGGTGGTGGTGGTGGTGTTGGGGTGCCTATACTAAAGAGATGCCTGATTTAGAACAAACAGGTTGCGTGCGAGTGTTAGGGTGAATACATACATATGAAGCAACAAATGGATGATATTTATAAGGTACGAGAACATGTGAGTTGCTCGTGGGTTCTTCTTGAGCTGAGATGCAAATTCTCATGCAGTTTTATTACTGAAGTAATTGACGTGATAACAGTAATTATGGTTTTAAAAACCAATCTTAGGTGGTCGAAACATGTGTAAGAAAATTCACAGAAAGAAAGTTACCAAAATTCTTAAATTCTATATGTGGGGGCCCAAGTGTAGTATGGTTGTAGAATCAGAGATTTGGGAAGAAGAGTAGTGTTGTCAAGCATTTATTTAGGAACTTGATTTTGGGGTGCCAAGATTCTCTGGGCATCTTTGCGGAAGAAAATGAATATGAAAACAAAGGCAGTACACTGTAGAACAGATGTGCCCGTTTGCTATTTTTGTCTTTTGGGTTGGACTGATAGCTATTACTCCCTCCATCTCAATCACCCACAAGCAAGTAAGCACAATTATTTTTTAGACTTTTGTTTATTACATTGCTTACAGTTGTAGGGTGTTAGATTATAGTAAAAAATATTTGCTTTACACATTGAAAAAAGTTGTGTATTTTTGTGGTGTTTGTGAAGTGTGAAATTGTGGTGAGGTTGACGTGAGTCGTGGCTTCACCGGCCTTTCTGTCATTCTGTCCAGTTTGTGTCCCCATAATAGGGTAGCTATACCTGGCAGAAATTTCATCATCCAAAATATTAAAATGCAATAGGTGAAAACCACTCTCTGCGAGGATAGCCTTGGATAAAAGTTAACTTTAAAGCATTCCCTTGCCTACATATAAAAATCCATCATATATATTTGGTTAGGCATACATGTTATTCATCAAGTCATAATCGTAAATTTCAATTTGGTACACCTTTTAGTAAAATATTATACAATTTTTCAGAGGTCTTTTTTCCTTTTACTAATTTATAAAATCTGATAGAACTTCAACCCAGTATTATGTTTTTACCTACTGTTGTATATATATTTCTATCGCTAACCCCGAAGACAGACAAATTATAGTTGCATGGATCCACATAATGGAGAACAACCTAGAGAGTGGGGTCTTGGATGGTTTTTCTCTTTATCTCTTCTAAGAATATGTATTTTTTATTACCTTCTTTCGTTTGAGATATTCCAATGATTCAAAGATGGTTATATCACAGAAGCTTGGAGAAGAGATTCTGTCAAAACATTGCTTCTCATGCTTTTTTTCTTCAAGAGGGCCCGAAAACACCACTAACCATTTTATATACTTGGTTTTAGAATACTGTTAACAGTGAAATGATATCATTAAAATCAATAGGGTGTTTCCGATCGACTTGTAAAATAAAATTTATATCCAAATATATATTTTAAATTGGTCTTATTTTTAATCGAAGTAAGACTCGAATAGTCAAAGGAGAAGGTTGGATTTTTGACATTAGCATGCATGAGGTTGAGAAGGACAGAAGCAGAGTGAAATCCAGAACGTTGGTATCACCGGCCAATTAATTCTCGTGCAGATTCTCTCTTCAAACATCGTCTCCTTCTTCCATACAAGACAAAATATGGGCAGTGAAGAGATTGAGACGCATATGGTTCTTAATTAACGCAACAGTACTCTATCATACTACAGAAACAAGGTAAAAATAAAGTCTATCAACAGTACAATTTTTCTTTATATTATTTCTTATTAATGAATAAATAAAGCATAGTTGAAAGCATAGGACCTACCCTTCCCCCACTTGGATCCAATTTCAGATTAAGATCATCACCATATCTCCCTAAAAGCTTTCAACTAAAGGCTTGTATAGGGCTTTATCAAAATCTTCCATGGTGGATGTGCATGGATATGTGCATGAAAAATTTTGGTAAATTTCTTGCACTCTTTTTCTGATTCCTTCTTGCTTTGGCTGCCTTTTTTTTGTCCTCTTTGCTGCATGCCCATCACATCTTTTCGCAAAAGTAAGATATATATGTTATCAACTTATGAATTATTAATTAATTAAAAAATAAATAAACCATATTTAAATACCTCACTTTGCTCCTATTTTGAAGGAACCTAGCCAGCTATATACCCATTGGGACTGTGTAACGCTGATTTGAAGGTTTTGTTCTCAAGATTATGGACAGTGATATGTTACTTAATTAGCTATGCATAAGAGGATAATATAAGAGTAGAATCTGTGCGAATCCAGGAAAAAAAAAAAAAAAAGTCCAAGTGCTAGCTAGCCACTATAAACGACGGAGTAACAAGGCATGTATGAGAATTAGAATCGAATAAAGATTACATGATCACAAAATTTATTTATAATCAACAGAAATCTCACTTATTAATTACGTTTTATTCGAATCTTTATTTAGAAAAATAATAATAATATAAGTACAGACATTGATTAATATAATAGTTGGTTTCGTATTTGCGATAATTTAAAGCAAAAATTATATTCATTTTAGTTACTCAAATTATATCATACTTTTAATCATTATTTTTTAATTCTTATTAATTATTAACGTTCGTTCTTGTTTTTTTTTTGGGGTTATATAGACCTCATTTTTGTGAGATGGAATCATTCACTTTATAGAATTAAAGTTCTATTTTATTTTAATTTAATATTAGCTCAAATGATTTTAATGTAATGATTATTAAATTATAAATGTATTGAAGTCGTTTAAATTATTTTAAAGATATTGAAATTAATTCTCTCCCTTCTTACTTCATTAAGGATATTATGGTCTCTTAATAAATATTTTAAAAGAAACTGTTATATCTTCTAGAATTTACGTTACTCATCTTATAAAAAAAGAGATTAATTTTTAGATTAGATTTGACTTGGCAAAGAATAGTGCTTATAGTTCTATATCATCAGAGAAACCATTAAAGGAAGTAAAAGAATGAAACATATTCATTAGTGTCAAACAGATATTTTATAATGGATCTATGCAAGTTTTTTAATCCTTCTAATTGATATTTGACCATTATAATTAAGTGAAAATCATAAATTTTAAGACTTTTATGATATAGAGTCATTTTCTTGAATTGAATTAAAAATGTATTAAAACTACACTTAACATTTGCGAGATAGGTTGTTGACTGTAGGGATGACAACGAGTCGGGTCGGATTGTAGGTAGGGTCGGACATGGATAGTATTTACCCACAACCCGACCCGCTGGATAAAATTGTACTCACTATTTGTGGAGGCATCCGTTTAAAAAATACCATGAATATTTTAAAACTCGCGGATACCCGTAAAAACTAAAATAAAAAATATTTTATACATATTTAAAATAAAATTATAAAAAAGTATATATATATATATATATATAATATAAATTAAATTAAATATAATTTAAGATTTAATTTTAATTAAATTTAACCTAATAAAATATAATTTTATTTTATTTATAATTAAATTTAATTAAAAATATATAAAAATTAATTTTTTTATTATTTTTTGTGGGTAACAGGTACCCGCATATCAGATAGTATATTACCCGTATCCAACCCGTTAAAAATGGGTATTAAAATACCCGCTATCTGTTACCCGCGGATAATAAATATTCGCAGACACTGACTAGCTACATATTTTACCCGCGGATACTTATGTCCGCAGATTTTTTTGCCATCCCTAGTTGATTATGTGATCTCTAATTTTTTCCTCAAATTTTTATAAATTCTAATCATATATTTAGGGATTTTAATTTTGTTGCATATTACGAATTTCACTTCAATTACTTTCAAATAGATATCGGTCATGGTACCCTGTCATCACAAGTTCAAATTGAATTTTAATATGAACTCCTTTTTCCACTGTGGGTTGCATTTGAAATTAATTGCAAGCTTTGAACTACAAATTAAATGCTTTAAATTGAAAAGCAATTTCTCTATACAGTGAATTCAAAATAAAAGATATTGAACTGGAAAATCAAAGTGATTTGCAAATTGAATGTTACATGATTCTTTTTCTTCTATTTTAATAATTTGAGTGTATATTAGGGATTATATTAATTAGCAATGGAGAAAAAATTATTGATCGTTGTTTCTAATTTTTGTCATGACATGGGTTCTTCATATCCAAAGGACTAAGGACTAATTCCATTTATAGTGTTAGAAGAATGGTTTTTGTTCATGAATTTTATTATTTAAGAAGTAGTTGTAGGATGGATTATTTGTAATTAAAGAGATCAAATATTTATGTTTTAATTAATTATAAATTAGAGATTTTTTTTTTAATCATTTATTATTGTAAGGTATTTCTGAATTATCTAAAGTCGAATCATTATGTATAATTAACAATACAAATTATTTATATTTATTCATGTTTGCTTATCCCAAACATGTTAAGTATATTAAGAATGACACATTTTATTGTCCATTAATGTAAAAAGGATTGTATTTATTTTACCAAAGTAAGATAGACACATAATTAAAGTCCATATAGTTTGAATCCCATGAGTTTTCAGAATATTGATGATTGAGTTTGATTAAATGTGTGCAATTTTGTCTAATATGTTTTCTTTAGGTAACTCTTTGGTCAAATTTAATGCTTTAAATTAAGTTCATCGGTATGAAATGATTCAGTTTTAACTAGAGTTATGGATTTAGATTTTACGTTGATAATAGATTAAATGCCTCCAACTTTTTATCGAGACTAGTAAAAAAAAGTGATAAGTCTGTTAATGATACTTTGGAGTAATATACTAAATTCACATTCTATTACTTAAAATCTTAAACGTTTAAAACTAATATTTGGTCTTAGACTAAAATATTTATAAGCCAAACTTGAGACTATTTATATGCTCTAATACCAAAATTAGACAATGAGTATATATATCTATTTTGTGACTGATAAATAATTTATATTCTCGATATAAAAATGATTATTGATTATATCAATATTTTTATGAGAAATATTACATAATTACTTCTCAAAGTAATTTTTCATGTTCATAGTAGATCATGAGAAGTGAAATATGGATCCATATGATGAGATTGAGTCTTGTGATTATATGTCCAATTTTAGAGTTTTGGTGTTTGTATTGTTTGTTAAGTTTATTAAAATTGATATTTAAGACTTACAAATACCTCATTTTTTTTATATGTGCTCGTTGTATGAGTAAAAGAATAACATATTTAATAAGAACTCTTCGAAAAATTGTTGAGAAATTTTTTAAGATTGATTCATGGATAATTTATATTAACATCTTAAGAGAAATTATTAAAAAATCTTTCAGACATAATGTTTTTTCTTTATCTAAATATGTGTATACTATAAATTTGATATTGTAATAAATGTTTTTTATTATTTCAATATTGATATTAAGTTTATGAATCTTTACTTAATGTTAAATATGTTATTGAAAATAAGCATAAGGTGCATTATAATAATTCTATTTACTTATGGCATTAAAAATTAAGTCATATATAAGGAATGAATAATGAAGTTAATGAAAAATTTTATTTCACCTCAATTGGATTTGTATAAATACAATATATATTTGAATTTTATTAAATAAAATCAAATAAAAAATATATCTAAGAATTCAATTACAATAAATAATGAAATTTTAGAATTAATACATTATATTATATTTATGGACCTCTTAACATTTCATCTTAGAATAGGAAAATATTTTATTACTTTTATAAAAGAATTTTCACATTATTATTATTTGTATATTCTGCAAGAAAAACCTCAATCAATATACTCCTTAAAAGTGTTGGTAGAAAGACAATTAGATAAAAGAAAAGATCTAATATAATTAATGAATTTTATGGGAAATCCACTAAAAATAAAGAATATACGTCTATTTCCAAAATTTCTTAAAAGTAGAGATATGTATGCACAATCCACTATGTCTCAAGAAAATTACAAGTAATACTATTGAAGTTGAAGATAATATAGTTTTCATTCTAAACCATTTTAAAAATGGATTATGCTTTTAGTTTGATAATTAAACTAAATCGGAAATGATTTTGTCATTGGGTTAATTAGTTAAAAATCATCACTTTTTAAGGAAAAAGTATCTTAAATGGAATTTTTAATATTTTATACTTATAATAACTATAAATAATATTGACATGATAATATATATATATATATATATATATATATATATATATATATATATATAATTGAACAAAATTATAAAAGTATTTACATTTTATACTAAATATGTTTTTCAATAAAATAATATACAAAATCAATTATATTTTATATTATGTGTTTTATTGTATATCCAAAATTGTATAAAACTCTAAATCATAACAACTCACTTTAAAAAAAATGGGAGCAAAAGCGTCTGAGCCCATGGAATAACTGAGCTCATATTGGACCTTAATGGGCTTAAGTGTACTGTTTGTTGGTTGCCCTAAAACTCAATACCTCCTATACAACTTATATTAGAAAAAAAAAATGTCCTATATTAAAAAAAATATATGAAAAAACTTGAGAAAAGATGATGAGATAATTTTAAGAGAGAAAAAAAATCAGTTGTTATCAAGTGAAATGAACCATTGAAAGTCTTTGAGATAATTTATTATCAATTTTTTTTTTGTTTTGTTTAATTTTTTAAGGAATTTTATTTTGTAAGTTTTTTAACATAAGGTTGATTTAATCTCTATTTGTTTTATTTTTTATTTTTATTATTTGTAAATTATTTTAAGAAATGACATGATTATTAAATTTTGAAACGTTAATGTTATAGTTTTAACATGAATTTTATATTAAAAACAAAATTATTATAATTTTAAATAATAAAATTAAAAATTTAAATTAAGAGATTTGAATAAAGGAATTGCTAGTATTTGAAAAAAATAAAAAAGAGTTATAGAATGGATGTTGGAAGAGCAGAAAGTAAAGACATAAAGACAAAATGAGACAGAAGCAAAAGGTTTTTACTTGTGCGTCATAGAGCAGTGTCTCACTCACTCACTCTGTCCAACCCTTTCCTTTTTAATTTTTAATATTTTAGTTTTATTGAAAATGAGGATTTTGAAAGTAAGAAGTAATGCTAAATACTTAAAAAGAATAATAATGCTAAGGTGATATACATCTACACTCATTTAACACATGTTAGAAAGATAAAATAATCGGAAAAAATAATTTTTAATATTAAAAAAGAAAATATAAAAAATAATAATATTAAATAAATATAAAAATTTTGTGGTGTGTGAAAGCATTATTTTAGTACTTCTAATTTGGGTTCAAGATGAGTTACATGGAGGGCCCAATTACCAGCCCTTTCTGACAATTTCACATGCAATCATAAATCTTCTTCCATTTCATTATTTTGAAAATGGATGAGTTTTGGAGTTATAATAGAATAGTTCTGATAGTGTATACTCATCTATAATTTAATTAACGAGAGCATGTTAATAAATTAAATGTTGAAAGTGATTATATGTTAAAGTTATTTGTATATGTATTTATAATAATAACTTGTTTCATATGTATTATTTTTTAAATCACATTAAATTAAACTAATTTGGAATATTAGTTATATATATATATATATATATATGAAAATTGGCAAAAAATAAAACATATTTCTTAAATATACAAAATACTAGTATTTTTTATATTTCATTAAATAATTTAAATTCTATGTAATCAATTGTTATTGATTTGTCTAATTTGGAGTCGAAGATGAGTTGTTTGTTTAGTATGTTTAATGTTAATTTTTAATTAATATCCTTTTATTTGTGCTGTGCATATTTAGTATAAGAAGTGCCGTTTTTTTTTTCAAAACAACTAGCAGCTCTTCGTAAAAATTTCACATGCAAACTTAAAATAGTTGTAATATGATAAGTTGATTTGTGCTATACATTCTTGACAGATATTATTTTGATGATAAGTAATTTTTATTTCTTTATTTAATTGAATTATTTTATCATCACGAGGTAGTTTTCAAAATAAGTGTTTTTGTTCTAATTTACTAATTTTAAATTTCAACAAACTGAGTTCATATGGTATAAGTTAATTTTAAAAATTATTAATTTTAAAAGCAGATATTTTAAATTTAAACAAGATGACCCATTACGACTAAATATACATGAATTTATTATAATAAAATAAAACCAACTTTTTTTATCGTAACATCCCATTTTAACATTGGAAAACTATTATAATAAAACGTAGATATATGATAAAAGAAATTTGAGACTACTATATTGTTGATTTTCTTTCTACCAACACCTGGTTCAACTCAAATGATTGTTCCTTTTTATGGTGATCGTTGTAAAAAAAAAAAAAAACATACAGACAAATAAACACAAAAACAAGAGTAAGTTAGAATACAAAATAATTAATAATATATAAGAACATTTAAACATTTTACATAAGATACACATATCACAACAAAACAACCACACACTTTATGCATGACAATATTTTGACTAGACGATCCAGACTTAGCACGAATGTCGAACGATGACGGGTTGTACACTTCTCGTGGTCACTACTACTTTGTAAAGTCCTTGCCAATTGTGTTTCATCCTACCACACATCATAATGTTAATCCTCAAACACCTTTTGCCAAATGGAGAAAGGCCCCTCAGGCTCAAACATCTTGCTACTCTCACCACATGTGTTAAACCTCTCTATTTGAGAATGTATGACCATCATAGCCTAATATTGAACTTCCTGCATTCAGACTGGCAACACTTGAGACATCCAATGAGAAATTCCTCCTTGGAATTCTCTTTCATACCTTCATATGAAACCATATACATATGTCCATACACTTCCACATTTGAATATCAACATATGTCATCACTGATCATACATCAAAGTACCATAAGCAATCCAACAATGCATCACAATTCAATTAAAACATAAGCATGGAAGTAAACAAGGTGATCCAAACCTTGAAACCAGAGAGGTCCACAACCTAGTTGTGAAAGTTTCCAAAACCTGTGGATTTGTCTCGAGAGAAACAAATTGAAAACCAACAAGTTCAAGAATTGAGTTGTGACATTTTTGACAACTTGTGCATTTACTTTAGGAAATGTGAAATTGAAAATAGAGAAGAGCACAAGCAGATTTCGGATTTTTCCATGAGCCGTGGAATTTTTCAGAGTAATTATTAACCTCTCATAGATACACTTCAAATATCAACTTGGACACTTTCTCCACACATTCTAATGTTCCTTAAGACCTCCTATGCAATGAGCAATATTGGAAAACACTTTCCTAACTCAAATTTGCTATCTCAAGCCAACTTAACTACTTTAAACCACTCAAACTCAATTCTATACCTTTCAATACAAATTTTTTGCAACTAACAGCTTGAACAAGTCTTAATATACTTAACAACAATCTCCAAACCATCACATTTATTCCAGACCATCTAATTCAGAATCTCACTAGTGAAACCAAAAAAACCATACAAAACACACTCAAAAGGCTAACAACTAGTTCTACATCAGAAATTTGTTAACATATGACTCAAACAAGTCTTAATCACCCCTTAGACCAATCCTAAAACACTGTATTTCCAAGATAACTTTTATCTTAACTTTTCACCTGTCAAAACCCCATTTTTAGCTTAAAAATTATCTATTTCTTCTGCTAAATACAAAAGAAAGACTTATAACAATTTGACAACTCATAATTCATCAAATTTAGTATCTCAAATTCATCACACAAAACATTTATATCAGAAATCACATTTCACCTCATCATTAATCAATTTTCGGCTTAATACACAACATATATAAACAACTCAACATACTATATTTCTCAATTCAATACAATTTCACAATTAAATCAATATTTTACCATACAAACATTAATTATAACTTCCCTAAGAAACAAAATCAATTACCTTCTTATCCGACGCTACAAAGCTTTCCATGTACACCATAAAAAATATTTATGGTCTCTTTCAATATCTTTATCATTTATGGTTAAAATATTATTAATAGCTAAAAAATAGTTGGTTGAGGGTGCAGTTTCTGCCATCTTACATATTAAAGATAATAAATAAATAAATTCAGTTCATGAATAACTTCTTACACTATGAATGAAACTATATTCTAATTACAGTTAACTATTTGTCTCTATTATGTTAATCTACTTTTTTTTTATCACTTTTGCGTATCTGGACTAGATGGTTGTGTTTGAGAAGAATGAAGACTTTTGCAACCAGGCTTGTGCCCTTGTGTATGCTATTTTCTCACATGTTTCACATTTGAAAATAAAACATTTTCCTTTTAGGTTTCGAAGAACACTTATTCCGATCCTTAAATGTGAATTTATATATTATTTTTAATTTGTTATGATTGACAATTGTATAATTTTTTATTCAAATTCTATGCTCAGATTACCTTGTTATTTTGTTTTTGCTTACTATAACAAGTTTTTACATTTATTATTATTATATAATCTTATATCTATAGTAAATTGTTGGACTACAAATCTTCTAAATATGATTATGTTGTGTATTTTCAAATTTGTGCATTATTTTCTTATGAAGTTCTTTTTGCTTTCTTAGTGTGTGCCACAAGTTCTGAATTCAAACATTAATGTTAACTTTAATAAAGGATAATTAAGCTTTTTTGAATAATAAAATATTCATATCAATTTTTTAATAAAAAAAGTATTCGAGTATTTTCAACTCATATACATAAAATTTAAAACATAATCAGAAATACAATTGGATCTCGTCCAATTACACAATATCAAAGCAAAGAAATTCATTTTACATTAACATCAAGCCTAATACAGCATTTTTTTTTTCTTATTCATGTTTCAATTGAATAATTACATAATACGTGTAACCTTCCACTTATATTATTGTACGAGTGACATCACTTAATTGACATAAAATACAGGTTATGCACATTTTTCGTAGAATTGGTTGTCGTCTAACTTCACAATGTCATTGTATCTATCCATGAATCATATGCATGACATTTTAATTTGGAGGTATATAAACTGATGTATTGCTGTAGTTATGGCTCCTACCACAAGTAAATTTATGGAAACATGACATTCATTCTTATTTCAATTATGAGATTAGCAAATTAAGATCATTAAGCCTTTTGTACAATCATTGTCATTGACACACATGTATAAATTGACTATTGTGAAAATAAAATAGGTTGATTTTACCTATGAGAGATCTTGTTTGTTGTTTTAACATGAATGAAAAAAAAAACTTAAAAATAATAGAAGTTGTCATTAGCATGATTAGGTTCAATCTAGACAACTTCTAAAGAAAATTACCTAACATATTTGTTTTATATATACATCCATTCGTATAAGATTGTATATACAATTTTTACTAAATCGTCAAATTTTATGTTTTCTTCCATCAACACATGGAGAGTTTTAGCTTAAAAAAATAAAACCAAAAATGATTTAAACACATATATTACTATTTACATGTTTTAATCTATTACAGATGAAATTTCACTACTTTTGTACACATAAAGGCATTAATATTATTTCATTAAATAGTTTGAATTTGTAATTAATAAATTTGTTATTGATTTGTGGAATTAACATTTATTTCTAATTGATCTCCTATTTTGTATTATGCAATCTGTTATAAGAAGTGTTTTTTAAAGTCCAGAAGCAATGAACTTAACCTCATTTAATGTCGCACCTTAATTTGTTGATAAAATAAATTCAAATCAGAAAGATACATTTCTATTTCAAAACTTCAAGTCCCTAGTTCCTTCTCGTATAACTCAAAATGGTTTTTTAGTCTAAAGCTTTTAATGTTATTCCGATTTCAATATATTTTAACCACAAAATAAAATAAAATATGTGATATATTTGTCAACCAATAAAATAATTGAAATTTAATTAATAAATAATGATTGCATCTGGACGAATGTTATGACAATTTTGTTGTATGTTGTTTTTGAGAAATTTGTGAAACAAAAAGACAATGAAAAATTGAAAAAAAAAAGAACAAAACTGAGTGAAATAAATAAATAAATAATGACAAAGAAGAGAAAGGATTAAAGTTAACACTGAAAAAATGAAAGAGTACTACTGTAAGGAGCTATAGGAAGTCGAAGCCCTATGATTCTTCTAAAGGAAAATCTTTCATGTATATTTTTAATTTTCTTTAGACATTTCTAATATCTAATAATAAATAAATATTTTTTAATTGATTTATCTTGAACTATTTTACATTTTAAAATACAATACTATTTTATTTGTGTCAGATAAGTAAACTAAAAAATGGAGTATATGTTTGTGAATTCTCTCTTCTCTCATTTGTTTCACTTTTCCACCCTTGTCACTTCCCAATAAGAAATGGAAAAGTTATTGTTATTGCTTTATTCCCATGAGCAAATTTGTCCTTTTCAAGCTGTAATTCTAAAGAGTTACCGACAAATCTCTTATACATGTCTTATATTGTTTTTTAGTTCTAATTTGATGAATCTATGAAAATAACTTGTGATGAGTATAACATCTGTATAAATAAATAAATAAATTTCCTCATTCTCATTATATTGAGCACATAATTTTGATTGTTTTTGAAAACTGCGGAATAAATTATCTAAAGAAAATCTAGTCATTCCCAAACATGAAAAGCTTTGGTGCAAAAAGGTGCAAAAAGTACATAAACATCTACTGTACCCACAAGTTGGAAGAGAAACCACCTAAGTATAAGATAAATGTTCTTCGTTGGCTATCAGTATATATATATATATATATATAAGTATTGGAAGTTCACCATGGTTGATAAACCAAACAAAAAACCGATATTTTTGAAGCAGAACAAGCTTCCAAACATAACCATGACAGTTCAATGGAGGAACTGCATGCCCTTGTATATATGTGTCTACTTAGCTGACACTTACAGCTATTTTCTTTGTTTTTTCAATAACAAACTTCCAACATCAGTAGAATTTATGACACACTTCCATGCAAATAGTGTTATATATAGGAATTAATGTATATTTATAAAGGTAATTAATTTGAATTGTGGGTGGGAAAGTAGCAGTAATAATTTTAGAAAGCAGTAAAGAGAATGGTAAAAAGTTGGGAAAGAGAACTTGACCAGAAAATGAAGAAGAAAAGAAAGGAGTGTGTGTTTATTTATTCGATGAGTGGGTGGGGTGCTTTTTTTCTCTCTCATGTATAAATTGCATGTTACACCGCCCTATTCCACCATTGACAGGGATGACATCGAAACCCCTTTCAGCAGAGCCTACCCTTTGGACTAATCAACATCAACGCTGAACGAGGTACCCAAGGGTCTCCATCTTTCCCCTCAGATTAAAAACTGGGCCCAACCAATGGCCTCTCTCCAACCTCAGCCCCAAGAAACCAAACCCACCGTCACCACCGCCACACCCTCCACTCCCACCCAGACATCTATCACCTCCAATGACACCACCACCAACAATACTACTGCTCGAAAATGCAAAGGCAAAGGTGGCCCCGACAACAACAAATTTAGGTACCGCGGCGTCAGACAACGAAGCTGGGGCAAATGGGTCGCCGAGATCCGCGAGCCACGTAAGCGCACGCGCAAGTGGCTCGGCACCTTCGCCACCGCAGAAGATGCCGCCAGAGCCTACGACCGTGCCGCCCTCATCCTCTATGGCTCCCGTGCCCAGCTTAATCTTCAATCCTCCGGTTCCTCTTCTCACTCTTCCTCCTCTCGTACCACCTCTTCCTCTTCCACTCAAACCCTAAGACCCTTGCTTCCTCGCCCCTCAGGCTTTGCTTTCAATTTTCCCTTTCACGCCGCCGCCCTTCCCTACCCTTATGTCACCACCTTCAATTACACCCCGCAGGCGCTGTGTCCTAATGAGAATAGTAATAACACAGTGCATGCTCATCATCATCACCATTACCATCACCATCACCATCACCGTCCTGAGGAAGTGGTGCAAGTGCCACATGCTCTATCAACATCATGTCCAAAGTCGGAATCCGATGTGAGTTTAGGTGGGGATAATACCACTGTTAATAGCTCCAGTAGATCAACCTCGTACCAAAGGCATGGTTCCGAGGATAAAAAACCCGTGCATGTGCTACATGATGATTCTTCGAATCATCAGCAACATCAGAACGGCGATGCGGATGGAGTTAATTCCGTTGTGGGTTCTGCGGAGGGTTCTCAGGCAAATATGGAGGCTTCCGAGGATCCCGATCTGTCGTTGGTGGGGACAGTGGGGCTTGGATCTTCTTCGACCCTGTGGCCTTTGGCGAATGAGGATGATTACACTGATAATTTGTGGGATTATAATGATCCTTTCTTCTTTGATCTTTAGAGAAATTTTAGTTCCAATTGCTTGATTAGATGTGTCTTCGGAAGATCACACACAGATTGAAACTATTGTGAATAAAAAGTGTTGCAGACACGAACGCAGACGCTGACGCTCAAAGTTTATTGCTTGTTATTACTAGTATTAATGATTAACTGTGGATACTGAGGGTGGTAGAAATAAATTAGTTTTCCCAGTTTAGATTTAGTGCAGCTGGAAAATAATTGCTGAGAACTCTAATGCATTCTTGCTGGTGCTTGGGATGAATCCAGGGTTATCTTACAACATTTGTCTCATTCCAAATTGAGGTAAGCCTTTTCTATTATTTGGATTTCAATGTATGATAATACATTTACTCATTGTTGTCCTGGATCAAATCTCTTATTTTTTTTTTCATGCAATTTTAACTGTGGCAACCATTAATGAATGAAAAAAAGAATACATGTTTCTCTCAGTTTGTCTTTTCCCTTTATTCATCTAATTATTATTGCTGCAAACATTCTTCAATCTACACATTTTGCTCTTGCTGCATGAACTGATATTGATCTGGGAAGTGCTTTGTAAGAGATTTGAAACTAGTTTAGTGATTACAAGCTCTTCAGGGACTACTTAAATTTATTGTAGTGGATCTAATTTACCTTCTTAAAATTTTACTAGTATAAGTTATTTTTAGTCCTTTTGGAAAGTTTTAAAATTAAATGTATATAAATTAGCAAGTTTGATCTAATCAAAGTTTAATAAATTGGTATTGAACTTAGCTCTTTATTTAAATATGCTTTTAATGAATTATTTTCAGTCTATCTTTCACAATTTTATTTGAATGACAAAGGAAGGATAAATATTAAATGTTGAAATTGATTTTGAAATTGGTTTCATACTTGGTGATACTTTTCTGTGTTGTTTAAAAACATGATTCTAATGTACTTCATAATCTCAATCTAGATGGAAAGAATGAGTGTTGCCTTGTTAAATTTAGTTTCAGAAGTTGATTTAAAAGAAAAATAATTATAAGAAAATGTGGAGTCGTATATGGCATTTATGCAAACTGTTTTTATATGAAGTTTTCCTTTTATTAGCCTTTGTGGTTTTTTTTAATAATTTATCATTTTTTTATCATTCTAAATGATATATTTAATATACTAAAAAAGGTGAGTTATGAAATGATATAACCTCCATTTTTTCATGAAGTTAGTGGTAAGAAAAGTATGATGATGTTTTTCTATAGTCTGTTGTTCACTAAACTTAGGTATGTATGAAAGATAAACTTAATATTCCAAAACATAGTCACTTTTTAAATGTTCTAATCTCTACTTTTTAATAACTCACTGGTAACATTCTAGATTACTTTTATAGGTATGAAATATTTTTATATAGTTTCTCTACCAAGCATTACTCTGTAATCAATTTTGTTTTTTTCTGTATCATTTAGATGATAAATTTAATATTCGGAAACATGTGACTAATGGTATAACATCCATTTTTCATGTGTCAGTTGCTTGCATTCTTTATATATTTTATATTTTTATATATTTTATCTGTCTTTACTTAGACTAAAGTTAAGTTCTGCTTGTTTCATTAAAATTATAATGAAAGGTTTAATATTGAAGTACAAATTATTTTTTTACTATTCAATTTAGTTTAGAATGTGAAATGCAAAATTAGATTATATATTTTTTTAAAATTTGCCTAGTTTACCTCTTTTTCTTTAGCTGAAAAATGTATTTATTTTTTTTAATGCATTTCAATTTATAAATAATTAATGAATTGAAATGGTTTTGACTAATGACATTTTCAATTTTCCAATAAAAAGTAATAAATTTCATTGCAACATTCCATGTATTGAGTTTTTTTAGTTTGAACATTTTAGTTGCATGAACACATTGGAAATTTACTATATATGAATGTCTCACTTCCTTTTTTTGTTGAATATTAATTTCTTAGACAGTTATGATTTTCACATAGAAGTTGTTCAATGTGCATTTAGACCAAGCTTGAAAAAATCATATAGATATTTCATTATCTCTAAATATATAATAAAATACCAACGTTTGAAATTGTAATAGCTTAATAATTTTTTTTATAAAATTAGTAAAATATAGAGTCTCTGAAATTATATACTGTTGATTACTTAATTTTGTTAAAATTGAAAAGATGTTAATCTGATTATTGAAATAAGTAAAATTATAATATAATCCTTAAGATTATGAGTTATCACTCAAATTGGATTTTGAAATCGTATTAATAAAATGTACTGGTCATTTATTTGAAATGTTTAATTGTTTCACTGACACAAATATCATGTATAATACCTTTCTTGTTTTCTAAGAGCTTTAATTATTTTTATGACAATTTTTTATAAATTATAAAATTTAAGAGGAAAATATTTAATTAAGTTAGTTTGTTAAACTTTAAGGGTTATTTTTGTTAAATTGTTAACTCAGTTTATTATTAACTTCAAAAAAATTAATTCAATATATCAAAAGTCTCTATACTTTCTACTATTTAGTTTTTTTTATTTCTTTTTTAAAACACTATGAATGGTGATCATGAAACAACATTTATATCGAAAATATTTTAATAATTTAAATAGGTAAATAACTTAGAAAAACTGTCAAAACATATTGCTTATTTAAGTAAGTTATAACTTGAATGTTTTTAACTACATAGTTCTTTATGATATAATTTCATTAAAAAGATGGTTTTGTGAATAAAAAATATTCTTTATAAGGGTAGTAATATTATTTTTAAAATATATTAAAAGTGTACCTTTTAAAGATATTCTTTTGAAAAATTAAATATACGTAATTTATAAGTTTCATATATAAGTTTTCCTCTTCTTAGAAAATGAAATATGTAAACATTAACCCAGATCAATTTTAAATAAAAACAATTTTTCACTCACTTTTATTTTTATGATAATTGAACAAATAATACAATTTGTTATAAGTTGGGCTCAAATTATTATATGGGATCGTTGGGCAGGGCCCTACATTAACTCCTTGTGTTTTTTGTTCTGTAATGTTTGACTGTAATGGGCCTATTAAATTCAGGATAAACTAATTTATGTTAAAAAAATGTTTTTTTATTAGCCTTACAACCTCAACTAAATGTAGATTAATTAAAAAAAAATTAAGACTAAATTTAAATAGATAACTCTAATTACTAGTAGCCATACTTTTTTCTCTAATATATATTTCACTGTTATCTATCATTTACACCATGAATTTTGAAGATATTTTTTCTTACACTTAGAACTTGTAAAAAATTTTTATCTGCAATAAAATTTACTCAAGTAATAGTAAATCTTTCTTAATTAAATGTCAACTCTTAACAAAAAAATTCTAAATTTGAGCATGAAATATAAACAAATAAAAAGAGTAAGTTTCTTATTGGTCCATCTGTTTAATATCATGCATTATAATCATATAAAAGTGAATCTTCTCTGTTCCTGCTTCGAATTCTTTTTTAATTTATAATGTAAAGCGGCACAACATTAATTATTATTTAAAGTGTGTTTACTGTGTGTATAGTTACTTATAAATGATTGGAATATTCTATATACTCTCTAATTTATTTATTTATTTTTTGATAAAATAAATAATATCTGTATAACATTCTTGTTCTGAGAAACTCCGGACGTCCCAAACGAACGGTTTTTATAAAATGACAAGACCGGACAGTCGTGACAAACGAACTGTCGAACATGATTAAAGTAAAATGGATTAAGGGTTATTAGACTGTGATTAGATTCTGATCAAGGTTGTACTAATCCAAAGTCCATAACCAAAACTATAAATATAGGTTAAGGGTAAAAGAATTTATTAATTGCACATTTATTACAGCACTTAGATTACCGTACGGATAGTTATTGACCTTAGTATCGGAGAACCTTTGGCAAATACATTCCCCATCGAAACTTTGATTGAAGAAGAGACGGATAGAAAAAGACGGCCGGCTTTAGGAGACTTAGACTGAGAGGAAGAGACAGACAGAAAAGGGACCGATCAACTATAGGAGGAAATTGTGTAAGAGTTAGGTAACTCAACCATATACCGAAACAATTCTATATAATTATAAGCTAACAATTATACTCCTCCCCAAAAAAAGTTTAAAATTAATACTGTGATTATTTTATAATAATATCAGAATCTTACAGGAGTATTTCTTGAGAAGAAAGTAATAAAATGTTACAAAAGATAGGCATTCACATAATTACAGTAGTTAACTATGACTTTTTAAAACTAAATTATGTGCCGTTCATTGTACGTAATGTAAAATCTATGTATTCAGTCAAATACATATTCTCAATTAATTATGCAAATTCTACAATTTTTCTTGCATTAACAAAGATCTGAGATCTATTGAGTGTGAAGTTAATTCAACAATGAAGCTTTTGAATGAGTTATCGGGTCACTTATTCCCATTAAATCTTAATTTATGTTATTCAGTGTAACATAAGTCTCATTTATTTGCTAAACTCCCTGATTTCATGGAGTTTCTTTTAAAAGAATATATTAATTTTCATTTTTTAATTATCTTCATGATATAAAATTTTAAGTAAGCAAAAAGATTTACCACAGACAAATTTTATATTGCTTAAAACTAAAATCATCAATGAATCTTTTAAATAGGAAATAAATTTAGAGACAAAAATAATTAATTATAATAATTAAATTATATATCATTTTATAAATTAAAAATTATTTATATTTTAAATAGTTTCTACTATTAAGAAAATTATAATTAATTTTTGAATTGTAGTTTAAATTAATTTCTTATGATAACTATCAAGATTTTAGTCAACAATAGTAAGTAGATGAAATTTTGGTAATTAATTTAGAGACTGATTTAGATTCTAATTACAAATTAATTATAATTCTTTAATAATAATAAATACTATTTTAAATATAAACTTTTTAATTTATAAAATAGTATCTAAACTAATTTAATAATTAATTACTTTTTTTTCTAAATGTAGTTGTTATTTAATAATTTTTCTACATTTATATATATATATATATATATATATATATATATATATATATATATATATATATATATATATATATATATATTCTTGCTTAAAAAAATTTCAAACTAGTTCTTTAAGTCATCCATTTTGGTATTTTTCTCACTATCATTGATAAAAATATATATATTTATGTATTCTCCATAATTTATTATAATAATTCTCTTATTTTCGACTAAAAGAGGTATTGAATGCTTTTAAGATTTGGCAACATTGATTATCCTTCATTCAATATTAAAAGTGTGTAAAAGAATTTTCAATAGCTTTCTTTTACTTGAGATTTTCTGTAATGAGAAGAAAAAAAAAGGTTAAATATGTTTTTAGTCCCTATATTTTGGGACAATTTTGGGTTTAGTCCCTTTTTCAAACTAAGGTACAATTTAGTCCTTCAACTTTAGCAAAACTCTGGTTTTAGTCATTTTTACTAAATTTTTTTAACTTTATTTGCTCTTTCAAGCACGTTTCATTATAGCATTTGGATTATTTACACTGTTTGACACATTTTTGCTTCAATGTTAACTGAGAAACGCCTTTGAAACAGCAAATAAAGTTAAAAAAATTTGGTAAAAATGATTAAAACCAAAGTTTTTTAAAGTTGAAGGACTAAATTGTACCTTAGTTTGAGAGAGGAACTAAACCCAAAATCGCTCTAAAGTATAGGGACTGAAAACATATTTAATCCGAACAAAAAAGACCGAATCTTTCACCTTATCTTTCCGTACTAATTTTAGGTTCGAAATGTGAAATTAAAAATTTTGCTATCTTTAATAATTACAAATAAATTATAAAGGAATGTCTCTGTCATTACCAGTTAAGGACATTCTATAAATGAATATAGTATAAAAATTAAAATATAAATGTAGTATATATTTTTTGAAGAGATGAAGGTCTAATATATATAATATTAATTATATTCATCGTGTAAGACAAAGAAGATGAACTATAAACGTAACATTAAACTATTGGTGTGTACTTATAAAATAGTTTCATATTCGACACTGTTATGGATAAGCTACCATGATGTTATTGACCAAGTCCTAATGGACCAAAATCATGTACGGTAGGTACATTCGTACATTCATAAACTATAATAATTCATTCAACTTTTGAAAACAATAATTTATAAAATTTAATTTTCCTTCCAACTAGTTTTTTAATAAATTGGTAACCACAATGATTTATACCCTCGTAACGTGAAATGGCCGTAAAATTTGAACTTGTGAATATTATCTATAAACATGAATCGAGGCACCATTTTTTCTATATGGATTCAGATAAAGTCAAAGATTATTCACAGTTAAAGTCATAAAGTTTATAGCTATTAATTTGTTGTGATCCATTGCTCACAGTTTTACAGAATGGAAGTCTGAAAATAGTGCCGGCTCAAAATTAAACATCAAAATAATTTTAAAAGTTAGGAAAAAAAATAGATAAATAAATAAAAAATGTATCTTATGACTGTTAATTGATTAAATGTATGAATGAATCATTATCGATTATCATTTGTTGAAAGTCCCACATCGACATAAGATCAATTTATAATATATAAGTGAGGTGTAAAACCTCACCTTAGAGACTGGTTTTGTGGGGTTGAATTAAGCTTAAAATCCACTTTCTAATATGGTATCAGAGTAGTGTTTAAAAAGCATATTGTAGCGATATTTCTTGTTTCTTAGGCATTTATATTCCACCCGTTGTTAGACCGCTATTGAACCACCCAATTTCTACTATCACGCACGAGATGTCTTTAAAACCCACTTTCTAATATCATCAAAATTGGAGTATCACGAAATTTAATTGATCGATAAGACATTAGCTAAACAAATTAAGATAAAGTTTGATTACATCACGTGTATCAAAATTAAGTAGTTGTTAATCAAACATCCATTTAAAAATCTATAAAATATAAATTTGAAGTAAAATAAATAATTGCATTTAGTGTATTATTAATATCTAAATTATCAGAACTAACTTTAATATTCGAGTATTTTTTACATGCAATCTCTAAATATTTTGGACAAATAATTAGGATGAATTGGAAATTAAAGACAACATTCGGATATTTTGAACTATTTTATAGATGATAGATGTTGACCTCGATTCTATAAAAAGAAATGAATAATGGTTTGTTATTTTATTAAGGAGAAAGAGAAAGAGAAAGAAAGAAAAAAATTTCTGTCTTTTTATTTTCGTTCTTCTAAGAATGAAGAAATTCATAATCTAACAGCGATGCATGTGTGGCATTGCGTAGTTTTTGAATGATAAGTTTGTTCTTAAATTTTCAAGGAAGAAAGCTAATCTTATTTGTTTGGTATAGATAATGTATTTGTTTAATGTGTTATTATTAATCAATGCATGATTTGACAAATGCTCCTCGTATTTCGGTTCTGTCATACGCGTATGCCAAGTGTAATGGCTTTGATCGCGTTTAGTTTAACTTAACCGCAAAGTTTATCAAAGATTAAAGAGTATATTTTCAAGAATAAAGTATAAGAGTAACACGTATTAATTAAAAACTAACCATTAAAATTATAATTAATACTATGATTTTTTATAATAACATCAAAATCATTTAGGGGTATTTCTTGTGTAGAAAGTAATCGAAGCTTATCAAAGATAGGCATGCAGTAGTCATAATAGGAACTATGACTTTTGAAAACGAAACTATGTGCCGTTTATTCCACACAATGTAAAATCTATGTTATTCAGTCAAATATATATTCTCAATTAATTATGCACATTTTTATTGCATTAATACGGATTTCATATCTATTGAATGTGAAGTTAATTCAACAATGAACCCTTTTAATGAGTATTTGGGTCAGTCATTCCCATTAAATCTAATTGATGTTATTCAGTCAAATATCACACCTTTTTTATTTGTCAAAGTTCCTGATTTCATGGAGTTTATTTTAATATATACATACATATATATATATATATATATATATATATATATATATATATATATATATAAATTTTTTTTCTATATATATCTTCAATAACTTGTATAAAATTAAAAGCAGAACACAATAATTTACATAAAGAAAAAGTATTTAATGAACCTTTTAATTATTTAATGTTTTTTTTAAATTAATATTTTCAAACAACCTTTTCACAAAACGTTGATGTTTTATAATCAAATATATAAATTAATTAAAGTGAACTTATTTCACTTTAACCATTAATCACAGGCTAAAACTATGAGCATAAAGTCGTGTTAAATACATGGAAAAAAAAATAATCGCATGCATAATAATTGTATTTTACTATAATATTACATTTTTTAAAGGATATTTGTGGTTTGTGCAATAAAAATTATTTCTTCTAAATTTTTATTATTGAATTTTCAAAAATAATTTTGCTTCTATTTGTTTAATTTATACGGTCTAAATATAATATTCTAACACTAGTGCAAAAACGGTGCATAACTTTACGTGTTTAATGTTCAACTACTGAATAGCCAACATTAAAAATTACTGGTGGCAATTTTGTAAATAAATGCAATTATTAAACGTCGTTTAGAATTGTAATTTGACGTAAAAAGTTATAAAACGTCAAATGCCCCAACGTTAAACGTCAAAAGTTAGTGAATTCAATAAAAATTTGAGCGGGAGATTGAAAATTCATTCACTCTATCTTAGCGCACGAGGTTCTCTTCTCTTCTCAAACTTTTCTTGAACAAAGTTTGACAACCATCACATGTAATCTTTCTTTCATTTGATACAATGCATGTTAATTAACTACTTTATGTATGATTTTCATTTGTTTTGGTCGATTATTTTCGTGTTATTGTTCTTCATAGGCGCATTCTGCTTTCTCTCTCACTGGTGACAACACTTTATTTCGACGAACCCACCTTTTGAAGGTTGGTTTTCATTTTTGTTTTGAAGAACTTATTTGTTGAACTTATTTGTTCTTGTTGTTTGATTGAACTTGTTTGTTATTAGTTATTGTTGTTTGTTGTTGATACTACAGCACACGTTCATAGTTCGTGCTTTATAAAAGACCAAAAATTGAAATTTGTTGTTTTTCTGCTTTTCAAGTCTCATAGAATTGTAAAAAATGATCACAATTAATTAAAAAAAAAATGATTATCATCGTATATTGACAAATTGCGATGTTAATTTAACGTTGTATATTAACAAAAATCGACATTAATTTAACGTTGAATTTTTTTAATTCGACGTCAATTTAACGTCTTCCGCTATGACGTCGGTCTCAAATTCAATGTGAACGACTTAAAATATTCAACGTTATACGTTGTTTTTGTACTAATATAATCTCACTTATCTAATAATGATAATATAGATTTTATGGTCACTCAACAATCATATAGTTATCCTAATGTAAATATAAGAAGGTCTTCACTTATGTTTAGTACACACTTCATTATACATAAGGTGTAAATTTATTTTTGAATTTGTAAGAATGTCAAACGAGCACACAACTTGATCACAAAATTCAATTAAGACCTTGAGATGAAAAATCAAACATTTATAAGAATGTATCTTAAATTTGGATTTGCAATTACAAGAAAAATCAAAAGAAGTATTTCATACATAATTAGTTGAATGTTTAATTCAACGAAAAAAAGTCATTAACTTGAAAACTATCAACTTCTTATAAAACTCTTAACACGTGAATAAAATTTTGTATAAAATAATCAATAATTTCATTTAGGACACCTGTGAATAAAAGTTTTGCCATATATAAACAATTAAAATTTGTGTAGATTCATAATGTAATTTGCATGATATTCTTTAAAAGAAATTTAAATGTAAGTCTGTAACATCCCAATAAATATATATCAAAAGCTATATTTTATTTTAGGAGTTATCATTAACAATACTAAAGAACAGTGGAGAAGAATAAGTAAAAGGAGAGAACGAGAGATGGATATAACATAGGAATTTAAAATGCTTAAGTGGAGAAGTCTGAATCTAATTGATAAAACTAGACCGAACGATTTTACAAAATACATAACCGGACGGTCATCTATACTAAGCAAAAGATAAAATCTAGCCTAAGGGCCGGATGGTTCCGCACAGCTCTCCGGTAGAACTTCTAGGGGTTGCTCCGTTTGCAAGACTTCTTCCAAAGTTTCCTCTTGAGCTCCCTCTGCTCACACCCATAAAGGATGATCATTGCAGTGAAGAGAACAACCCGGACAGTCAAATACCGAACGGCAACATAGACAAGGCAAAGGCACATAAGGGTAAGCTTATGAAAATTCAATAAATCATTTACAATAATATCACAATCATAAATTATAAGTCAAGTCTTTCCATTTAAAATCTGAACGGTAACATCATCAAAATCAATTACTCTAAACACTGTCCGGACGGTATGACCATGTATGCTCGCCACTCTCTGCACCCGGGTGGACCTGGCTGGGATACACTCAACAGACCGCCACCCGAGGTTAGTCCAGTGGAACCACCTCGGTATGGAAATACCATGAGGCTAAAGGACCTCCTGCCATTCCCACGCATGAATTACCCTTTTCTATTTGAGGAGGCGTAATCACGGAATATCAGGATAGAGTCAGAACCTGAGCCTTAGCCATGGTCATACTATACCAACCATCATCAATCATGAGACATTCCTCCTTGGAATTCTCTTACATAAACAACAAACCGAACGGTAACTCGATAGAAATGTAACATTGAAAACCAAATGGACTAAGTCAAGGAAAACCGGACGGAAAGATCAATAGTAACTCAACAATGAAAGCAAATAGGACTTAACCAATGAAAACCAGACGGAAGGATCAATAGTAACTCAATAATGAAAGCAAAGAGGACTTAGTCAATGAAAACCGGACGGAAAGATCAATAGAAACTCCACAATAAAAGCAAAGAGGACTTAATCAATGAAAACCGGACGGAAGGATCAATAGTAACTCAACAATGAAAGCAAAGAGGACTTAGTCAATGAAAACCGGACGGAAAGATCAATATAATTCAACCATGAAAATTTAGTTGGACTAGTTAGAAGAGGACCAGACGGTTATGAGAAACCGAACGGAGAGTCAAAGAAAGCTCACAGTCATAGTCAACGAATTAAATCAAAGAAAGACTAATTTAGTCAACGGATTTAGTCAACGAACAGTTAAAATAAGACCGGATGTTTTAAACAAAAGAGTTCTCTTCCATAAAGTGATTGTCAGTATAAGACCGGACACTCTTGTGAGGAATCAAGTATCAGTGTAAGACTGAACACTTTCCAATTAACTTAATATGATGAAACCGGACGTTTAGTGTAAGACCGAACGTTCCCGAATGGTTAATATATGAACTAATACTCAGTCTATGACCAAGGGATTCCCTGTCGGATATTCCGTATAAGACAACGTTCAGCGTAAGACTGAAAAATCTGAACGGCTAAATTCATAATGTAATTTAAGATCAATGATAAGGGGTCAGATCAAAGATTTTCAAGGGAAAACCGAACGGTCCTAATGACCCTTCGATTACAGAATAAATTTTCTAAGTTATCATACATTTTTCTAAGTTCCTAGTTACAATAACAGCTCAACAACGACATACACATTTCGTCATACCATATAGATTATCAGACATACATTAAATCATACTTTCAATCATACAAGAAATCATAATTAAATTAAATTTTTTTATAAGCTTCCCTTACCTCTGTTCCAAGCTAGACTTCTAAGTTTTGGGTAGCACTACTTCTAAGGCTTCCAAAGTGCTCCAACAGAAATTCCGAACAGTGCACTTAAAAGATCTTGACGCCGGAAAGAACTTATCTAACAGAAGCAAGGTGATCGGAGGTGGAGAACTGGTCAGAATCTTAGAGAGAAATTTGAAGATTTAGAGAGAAGGAGGAGAAAATGGAGTTCTAGAATTTGGTTCTGAGGAAGAAGAAAGATTGCATGCAGAAAAGGTGGCAAGGGTTTGGAAATCCTACCTTAAATACAACCCTCAATCCGGACAGTTGATCCATTCCCCAGCTGCCACATGGATTCCATTGCCTGAAGTTCTTCCTCCTTCTTGCAGCCGCACGGTTCCCGACACTAGGAAATTAAATGCATACAATATCATGTCTGCCACTCAATCCAAAGGAGCTGGAATGGTGACAGGTGGACGGTACTGAGAAATGCATTAAATATGGGGTGTTACAAAGTCTAAATGTTACGTTAAATAAAAATAAGAAAATTGAAAAACATAAAAAAAACAAAAATTATAAATTTATTATATTAAAGGTTTTGAATTAAAAACAATGTAATTTTTTAAGGTGAATTTGACTTGATAATATCCTTATTAAACTTTTTCGGAAGATTAATCATTAGTATTTCTTCATTTAGTGAGTATATTATTATATAAGCTAATACATAAATAGAAAAAAAAATGAGTTGTATTTAAAAATTTTCAATTTTTGAAAGTTTTCACAAATAATGAGTGTTTACAAGCGAGAGCTATCATTTTTATCTTGGAAATAACATGTTTTTTTTTTAGAATAAAAATAATAAATCCCGGAGAAAATCATAAGTGGCATGATACAAAATACTATTTTTGTGTTTTATCTTGAGAAAAGACAAATAAGATAATTAAAAATGACTTTGTCTTGTGACAGTGAAAAATATTTCTGTAATTTTTTTATAATACCATTTTTTAAGAGCTTAAAAAATGTAAAAAAAATAAATAAAAATTGTTTGTCTATACAGTTACATACTTGTATTCTTTCACACGTTTTCTGAAAATATTTCAAACCATGTTTCGAAACAGGAAACAATATCATTAAAAATTGTCTACCTGAATTTCTCTTAAAAGCAACTCTTCTTTTTATATTTAAATGACATTTTGAACATTTAAGTCAACATTAATTACTTTCTTGTCTTTTATATTTTCATCATTTATTGGTATTTAATGTTAACTACAATGTAAAAAGAAAGTATACAATTTTGTAAGTATTTCATTAAATAAAAAGAAATTATAGCATTTCTTGATTTCCCTAAACAAATTCTTAAACCACGCTTAAAAACTAAAATAATATTATTTTCAGTGAATTTAATACTTAGCATTTAATAAACATGTGAATTTAATTTTGATAGTTACAATGTGTTGATTATATATATATATATATATATATATATATATATATATATTGTGATAAATAAATACTTTTATAAAAACATGTGATGATACTAATACATTGTATCACCCATTTTGGATGAGATAAATGTTGTGATCATTTTTTGGTTTTATTGATATTATTGTTATTTATGAGAGTTATGATGATGAGAGGTGTGATGATATCATAACTCTTAAAAGATTCTTAGATGTATTAAGGTTGTGATAAATGAATACTTTTATAAAAACATGTGATGATACTAATACATTGTATCACGCATTTTGGATGAGATAAATGTTCTGATCATTTTTTTGGTTTTATTGATATTATTGTTATTTATGAGAGTTATGGTGATGATAAATGAGATGGCATCATGATTTTTAGGTGATATCATGTATGTTTTCTTAAAAGATATATTTGAAGGCAAATGAATAAACGTTTGAAGATAAAGTTATTGTTTTTTCTTTTAAAATATTTGAATAGAAAATAAAAGTGAGTGAATTTAAAAGTAAAATTTGTGAAAGTTTAACAATGATTTATATGTAAATTTAATATAAATTTATTTTTTATTAGTTAAAATATTTTTTAGATGAGGTTTATGAATGGTACTGAAGAAAAAAAAATTGTAATAAATAAAGAACACAATTAATTTGGTATAATTTTTTTGACATATTGAAATAATTTTCATTTTAATCATATATTTTAAAAGCTAAATATTTTATTATTATTAATTAATAGTGATTATTTATGTGATCAAGATTGTTCCAAAAAAAGACCCTTCATTAATATATAATAGTTGGAACAGAAGACCCTCTATGAAATGATTCTTTTGAGCAGAAAACTTTTGTAAACGCACTAGTAACAGAATGTGTAGACACCAGTTTAAGGTTTCATTTGTTTCATTTTTAGATAAACACTAACACTTATAAAATTAAAAAATCCAAACTGTCATGTGCCCCACTCAAAGAGTATACCTAATCACCCAACCAAACGTAACTATAAATAATGTTAGATAGTCAATTAATAGAACCATTAATCTGAGCTATTGCAGTGGCAGCCACTGTTTACACCTCTCTTCCAAACGCCGTCGTTTTGCTCCGCCACCGCCGCTTCCTTCTCGAACCTTCCACCATGTCGATTCGCGATACCGAATCCTTCAATTGGCACAGCGACGCGGAGCTCGAAGACCAGGACCTCCATATCCGCGGCCAGAAGCTCTTCTTCATCATCGTCGTTTTCTCGATCGTCCTCCTCTTCACCGCGCTCTTCCTCTTCGCACGACGGATCTGCCGCCACCACGGCCTCCTCTTCGACGCCGTTCCACCGCACCAGGCGCCGCCGACGCTTCCTTCTCAGGACGACGGCCTCGACGCCGACGCGATCAAGCGGCTACCGATCATCCTGCACCAGCGCGTGGCGGCGGAGGAGACGGAGTGCTGCATCTGCCTCGGCGCTTTCGTAGACGGCGCGAAGCTGAAGGTTCTCCCTGGTTGCGAGCACAGCTTCCACAGCGAGTGCGTGGACAAGTGGCTCGCGAATCACTCCAATTGCCCTCTCTGCAGAGCTTCGCTGAAACTCAATCCTTCGTTACCGAGGATTTTGATCCAATCGCCACCTGTTAGAACAACGCTTCCTCTCTGATACCTTTTTCAGTTCAGATTAGTAACTTAGAAACAGTTGAGTAGTTCTCACTTGTTTTGGATCATATTTTGCATGTCTAAATCCTTGTAAGAACTACTGATCAATCTGAGAAATATTCACAGTTCTAAAACACCGTCTTTCCTTTCCTTCATGGCATTGCTTTCAAATTTGATAATTCACAAATATAAATAATTATTTATCCATATATACATATATTATAAACATTCTTTTAATTTATGAATATTAAAATCAATTTAGACACTCTTCACTATAAGTACTGCTAGTTATCTACTTGCACGGTTTGATAAGTTGGATAGAAGATTAAGATCTGGATAAGAAATATGCGATTATATGGTTTTTATTTTAAGAAATATATAATAAGGTGGGATGAAATAAGATCTGTGTCGGGAGTTTTCCGTATTTTGAAAGCATTTCAATAATTTAGAAAAGAAAATACCCAGATTCCGAATTTAAAACTTCAAATAATTTTATTGTTTTTAGTATAACAGGAGTCAAAATAATTGAGTGTGGTTTGGCATTTAAATACTATTACAACACAGAAAAAGTATGAGTGTGTTTTTTTTTTTAATTTTTCAGTGCTTTGCTGCATTTCTTTATTTGGAATGTGTGAATTATTAGTCGCATTTGCCGAAGTTGGAGTATTTATTGAGAGTTAATTAAATATTAATAATTTATTTGAAGATGCCAATTGCCAAAGCCAAAAAAAGGGGTACACCCAAGAAATTCCTTCACATGTGACAGAGGTTTTTCACAGTTTTATATTATTGATTGTGTTTTGTTGCCATGTTGGGTGATGGAAAAGTACGAGAGCGAAAAGTTCATAATATTATTTGCTTGGACCCTCATCCATACAATATTACGCTCTTATTATAAACTAAGTGTATAAGCTGAGAGTGAAGGTTCTGTTTGTTTTGCGAAAATAGATAATGGGTGACTTTTTAATAACTTGGGACCCAAAACGCGGAAAAGCGTGACTATGCTACGACCCCTCCCTTCTTTATCCAAATCAAATGTAAGTTTAGAATAAGCCTAAAAAGTTAACCTAATAGATTTAAAGAATTATACATGTTTTAAAGTTTAGAAATAAAAGTATAAGTGTTTATGCTGAAATGGGACGAAGATAACCACATGAAGAGTTTTCTGTTTCCGTTGAACGTCTCTCCAATCTTGTTCTGGTATCCGATCAGTGTAGGGATTATGTGCAGAATACACTCTGACGCTCAAGTCAGAATATTTATATGTAGGTCTTTTGTAATTCAATAATAAGTAAAAGTGAGTTTACCTCGAAATACTTCTATAGAGTTTATAAGAATCTGACCAGTTAATTTACCTCGTAATGATCATCAATGCAAATCTTAACCATTTAACAGTAGTCGTTGTGACATTAATATATTTTTTAACTCTGCTCAACGGTTGTTTTTAACTCTGCTTAACGGTTGTCGGGACTGAATAGTTATAAGATGCTTTCTGGCAATTCGTCCTTTTTATTCAGTTTGTTACCATACCCGATCGATCAGCTATAAGTCTATAGTAACAATAAGAAAATGTATTTAACAATCATTTGACAATATTTATAAGAATAAAATAGTTTTAATAAAATTTAATTTTATATTTAAAAAAGAAAAGAGAAAGTGAAGAATAATAAGAAACAGTGTGAATAGGTTTTAAAAGAATTCTTGTGTTAAATTTACAGTATATGTTTTCTGTGATGACAAGTTACCCACCACTTGGATTTCGCTTGCAAGGCGTGTTTCTTGCTATTTGTTTATGTGAACACGTTTTCAGTTTCCAAACGGAATTTGTAGTCTCTTTTACAGAGCAAGCAATTCTACTTTTTACCAACTTTAAGTATTCACATGTTTTTTTTTAGGGAATCAAACTCAGATAAATATATATAAATATAATGAGATTAATTTGAACGCAAAGTACTCTAAATAACACCATACTATAGTATTCATTAAATGTTTAGAATAATGAAATCTTAATCTTAATATGCATATGTAATTTACGAACAGGTTTTGCCGCTCCAAATTTTGTAATAAAATAGATATTTCCAACTTTAGTTTATTTGTGATATTATTTTCCAGGTTTTTTAAAATGAAACGAGTGGAGAAATTTAAGGAATGATCAAAGGACAGCTTTTTTTAGTTAGATTAAATAGTATACCAGTAAAGGAGATAAATGATATTTTTATATAACAAAACAACTTGCTAAGAAAAAAAGTAGGCGACGGAGAAATTAGGCTAATTTTTTGCATCAATTTTTAAAAAAGATAATTCACATGTTACAGGGAAAAATAATTTCTTTTCATAACCTATTATTCCTTTTCATAAATTCTTGTATCTCTTTGAGTTCATTTACTGATGTTGAAACATTCCTATTTGAAGCAATTCTCAATGCTATTTTACTTTTGCAGTGCTTTTTTTCTCCACCATAATTGAATATTGCACCGTTTTGAATGTTCCTATTCCACTTTGATTTTGTTGTCTTTTTGTCTTCCAAGTCTTTAACCGAGATGTTACATGTTAAAGCATAATAAAATACTTTCCTATTATAAGATATTATAATTGCATACCATGTAACATTTCCCTTTTCTTTACACCATAATTCCATTACTTTTTTAACCATTTCAAGTCCTAACTTGTCTCAGTTATTCTATTCTAACAAGTACTTCGTCAACCATTTATAATCCATTTCTACAACTCACTCTTTCCTCCATAATTACATTATCCTATTTCTACATACTTTTTCTCCATAATTAATATCCTATTTATACATAAACATCAATTCAAGATTATATAAATCATATTAGAATTGTGAACATTACTAACAAAAAGTGGTATTACACCCTTTTGTGCTTTACCTCGCCCATCTTTCTAGAGTATTTTTATATACCAACACTAGTAAAAAAAATAATGATGATTTATTATGATGAATGTAATTGATACATCATAATAAGTTGATTGATAATATTTTTGTAATAAAAGTACTATGGCTGGTAAAAGGAGACCTACATAATAAATCAAGAGGAAAAACTTATTATTATATATACAATAGATTTGTCATAATAAGTGAATTGCAGTGACATATAAATCTAATTATAACAAAAAGTTATTAGGATAGTAGAAGAGTAGCTAACATAATAAGTGAATAGGAAAGTGTGGGTGGCAAAAACTTAATTATAATGAAAAGTTATTATGCCTATTTTTGAAACACTTGTCATAGTATTATCAAATCTCTCTTTTTTGCTAATCGCACTCAAGTAGTCGGTCCACCATTAATCTTACTCTTGTACTCTCGATCGTCTTCCATTATGGAAAATGATATTTTAATATCAATTTTTTGACACCATTTTGACACTGCACACGTGTCAAAATGTGGTTGGACAATTTCAAATTAAAAAAAAAAAACTTTGGTTTTTTTCTTCAAAATATGCCCTTATCTCAGTTTTTTTAATTTGAAATTATCCAACCACATTTTGACACGTGTGCAGTGCCAAAATGGTGTCAAAAATTGATGTTAAAATATCATTTTCCTTCCGTTACTACACCTCGTTTTTGCTCAATCACGTCTTCCACCCTCAATATCGTGTTCATTCATGTCCTTGTAGCAACAACAATTTCGTCTTCCACCTTCAATCTTGTCTTCCATTCGTCGTTCGTTCTCCATCCCTCACGCAACAATCTTCTATTTTACGACCCTCGTCGTTCCTTCTTCACCCCAATCTAATTCATGCAACAATTTGTCTTCCACTCACGTCATTATTTTTTTCCATTCACGCAACAACAATAGATCTTAATTTTGGAAAAGTTGAAGTTGTTTCTTGAGGGTCTTCAAGATTTTAACTTTTATTTCAAATTTCCATTCATTTATTCTAGTTCTACATAAGTTCCCAACATAGTATAAATCATTAGGAATTTGAGACTCTTTCTAATCTTTCAATTTTTTAAAATTTATTAGGGATTTAAGACTTTTTCTAAGTTTTCAATTTTTTTTATAATATATTCAGTATGTGATATTGGGGCTTAGAAAGATGGAACAATTCCAATAATTTATTATTTTTTATAATATCCTTCAATTTTTATCGAACAACTTTTTTTTTTGTTTCATTGTCGTGTCTGCCTTTCTATTACAATGGTGGTGGTGATGCAATGGCGACGATAGACTGAGTGTCATCCAAGGTGGAGTGGGAGGATGAGGAGATGAGAGGAGATGAGAGGAGAGGGGGAAGAAGGAGAAGAAAAAAAGTAATATGAAGGGGAAGAAGAAGAAGAAGACGAAATTGTGACATTTACAAATGAATTTTACCGATGACCAGTGTAACATCCCAAAAATATGTGTATAATTTCATATCAAGTGGAATGCAACATGCGTAATAAAGTAAAGCAGTTAAGAGTGAAAGTCAGATGAAATGTATATAATACAGTCATCCAAAATGAGATATAAGCTCTACATATAGCATAGAGTCTTTCAAAAGAAGAAAAGAGTAAAGGAATTAAACTATATAAATAAAACTAACAACCTAGACTACTCAGCTGCAGTGTCAGAGACTTCAGTCGTATCAGCTACGTCTAAAACCTGCTCCAGAGGGGCCTATGAAATATCTGCTCACATCCAATTTGGATGATCATTGCAAAAGAAAACAAGCACAAACAAGAACAAGTAACAAACAAAGCAAGGGTAAGCTAGAATTCCAAAAGAATAAAAATCAATTTAAATTAAACATAGTAAAAGAGACATACAATACAACAAGCAAGGAAGAACAATTTATTTAAGTTATAATCTGTTGTTTTATTAGGTAGTGTTAGACTTAGACTCGTCCGGACCCGGAATGAATATCGAGCTATGGCGGGTCATGCACTTGTGGTGGCCTCTACTGCTTTGCAAAGTCATTGCCAATGGGTTTCACCCTACCACACACAAGGTTGGTCCGTTATCACCTACCTTGGCCCATATAAAATGGAGACAACCAAGACTAGGACCCCCTACTACTCTTCACCACATGAACTAATCTTCTCTAAGTGAGATTGAATAGTCATTAGAGCTTTAAGGGCAACCCCCAAGACTGAGCTACCTATATTCATTCCAGAAACTTACTTAGATCTCATTCTTGGCCCATATAAAATGGAGACACCCAAGACTGAGCTTCCTATATTCATTCTCAACATTAACAATGATCTCACCTAGAGATCTTGATTTGATTCTCAAAGCCCATGATTCATACCACCCATCTTATTTCACTTCACCAACCTCATCTAATTAATCATACAATCTCATTCAGAAGAAAATTAAACATATATAACTCATACATTACATATCTTCACAGAAACATCATTTATTAATACAGATATCTTTATAATCTTAAATTACCACTACATAGGTAATTCAAATAGCTTGGAAACCCTCACCAATGGCTCCAGAAGGGTAAACAACCCCCAGAACGACCTAAAGAACGTCCAAAACGGACGTCCGGAACCCCACAAACTATCAAAAACAAAAGCAACAGCAGAAACCTGCGCCCAGTGCCATTTAGGGGCGCCCGAGCGCCAGAATTCTGGAAAATGTCGAGTTGAAGGGCGCCCAGCGCCCTTTAGGGGCGCCCAGGCGTGAAATCTGCAGAATTTCTGCATAATTGAGCAACTCTACCCCCTAAATTTTGTTTTAGGCCTTTTGGTGAACTTTGGACACTCCTAACTCGAAATATAGGTTGAATCTAACTTGTTCGAAGTCTCACACACCATCCTAACTCAAAACTCTAAGAGATATGCAAGGAAATTGGATCTAAACTCTCACTTAATTCACCTAGTAGCCAAATCTGAATTGTACCATTTAGAAACTGTTTTAGACTCTTTTGGTGTTGCCTACAAGTCATAATTGGCCTATCTAAGCTACCCCAAAGGCTCAATTCAGGTCTAGACCACTAACTCAAAATTTCACTACCCTACTTCCTCATTTTTACTCACCAATTTGCTGAAATATTTCTTTTTGTTCAAGAGATCTACCCAACTCATTTCTCCCAGATTATTCCCCATTTTAATATACTACCTTATTCATACCAAATTAAAATTCAGACATACATACTTACAATGATCATAGACCAAAATTCATACATCACAGAACACACACATACTACATTCAACCACACCTTAACTTATCATTTTACACGAATTTCTGCATGCATTGATCAAAGGCTTTCCACTCAAAATTAAATTACAAACAACTTACTATTCTACAGTAAAAGATGAACCTAGCTTCCCTTACCTGGGTTTTTAACAGAACTTAACCCAATTTCAAGTTTGCCACCCACCGAATTTCTATGGGAGCCTACAGATCACAAATTGGAATTTAGGAGCAATTCTTAGTGTCTAACTTAAGTCAGAATTTGATGATGGAAGTTTGTAGATACATGCAACAACCCCAATTGCATGATCAACACTCAAATTTCATGAAAGTGAAAGAGGTTTACACTTACCGGTCAATTTGAAGAATTTGATCGGTGGGAGATGAAGTTCTCTGCGTTGCAATCACTGGGGCACCTTCAATTTGCAAGTTCTCTGGATCAAGAAAGCTTAAGATTAGAGAGAAGGCAGAGGATGGAAGTGAGGTGTTTCTAGAGAGAGAGTGAAAATGTGAAAAATGGCTTGGTGTTTGTAGCAGAGATGTTTTTAATTGCCAACACAGTAAGTCAATTGGAGTTTTGGTTTCTTCAAAAATTTTATAAATAAAATTCTAAATTCTAAATTTCAGACTATTACAACCAGAATCTATTAGTAATTATTGAAAGATTTTTATCAATGGATTTGAGTTCGTCCAACAAATTTCACACTTTTACTTCCAAAAACCTATAATGTACGTCAAAATCCACCCTTATTATTTCATTTTACATATTTTAGAAGCTAACTTAATTGTATAAATTTACATTCTTCCTTGTTCCATACCCATTTGTCTTACCTTTCCTTATCTATAGTTACACTTTCAATATTTTTGTTTCAAAGTTGCACTTGAGGGAACTCTTATTCAAACCAACCCCTTCTCCATTTCATCATTATTCCTATAAGTGGTTATTCCATCTTCTTAGTTTTTCAATTATTGTCTTCATCTTAGTTGAAACAACAAATAATTCAACGTATAACTTGTCCACCTATCCCTGAAAACCTAATTTTACTCCTTGTTCATATCCTCCAAGTAATATTCTCCTTGACTTGAACTAATTTCCCTTTCCTTGGTTGATTTCATAACATCTCTCTTCAACTAAGATTTAAATTTGTTATTAGTATGTCATCCTCATTGTCTCCTATTTAAGCTCTACACCTTTTTTTATCATCATCAAGGACACTAGGATGGTTTACAAGATCATTAGCAATCTTCAAAATATCATTTTTTGAGTAAAATTCTGCACTTGAAGTAGTAGACTATGTTGCTTCATCACTAACCAAGTCAACTACAATAGTAGATGCTTTAAGTATATCTTCCGATTCCCTTGGTTCTTCTACTGTACTTGGTTCCTCCATTGCATCCTCATCAACATATAAAACTTTATATTTTCATTAAGAAACATCATCATATCCATTAGTAGATATATCAACGTGATGTAATTTTATAATTAGTTGTTGATTTGATCATTTAATCTTGATATTGTTCACATCAGCTATTAGATTTTCCAACCTTTGATTCATGTCTCCCATCATCTGCCTCATTTCAGAGTAATGCTCAGTCGTCATCTTCATCATCTTTTTTGAAATGGCCTCCTTAGCTTTGTCATTCATTAGTTGGCTTAGATCATCAAACATTTGTTTTGTTCCAATATGAACTTTAGAAACATATCTTCTATGTCATGATGAAGTGTTCTAAACTTTGTACTTTTAAGAAATCTCGGATGAAATTTGATGGTGGAATAATAATCATAAGTAATTCTACAAAGTTGTTGTTATTACTTGTCTCCACCGTGTTGTATAATATTTTGTTGTTTTCATATTGCTCATGCTCAATATTTTTTCATCATTGATAATCTTACAACCTTTAATTTATGACTTCAAGTTTGTTTCTCATTTCATCCATTAATAACACAACTTCCCTACAGGATGGTCCATTAGTTGTTGTAACTTGTTGTAGTGGTGCATGTTGTTGCTCTTGTAAACCAAATGAAACAAATGATGGATGTGGTGACATAAAATGTGATTGTTGCTCATGTTTAAAGAAAGATGATCTAGGATATAAATCATTTAGCTGACGTATTATCAACTTAGTTATATCAGGTTCAGTAGTAGACATGATAACTTGTTATTGATAACCATATGAATCATGTTATTACTGTGGACAATAATTATAGTTCATTTGAAAATAACACTCTTGATTATTCTCATACGTCAAATTATTTTGTATTTTTTTAAAGATGTTTTTTGAAAAGAAATAAGTTTAAACTATATTTAGTAGTCTTCTAAGAAAAAGAAGTATGACATAATGAACAACTCAATACCTTATTTTTTTGCAGTCAAAATATTTCCCAACTAGTTTCACAATTTTCTCAAAAAAATTATTCACAAAAAAAATTCTTCACACAAAAATTATGCTAAAAAAGTAATAACAAATTTATAAATTAAAATAACTAAAGAAAATAAAATAAAATAAATGTTAGAAAAATAGAAACAAAGAAAATGTTAGTATATAAATAAAAATAAAATAAAAACCAAAATATTAACTATTTTTTTAATTCAAATAATTACACTTTACAGAAAATTATTTATACTCATTTTAGTAACTACTTTTTCAAAGTTAAATAATTACTAATAATAAAAAAAATTATTTAAACAATATTACTTATAATATTTTTATTTTAATAACTAAAACTTATTTTACTTATAACTATTAATGTAAACACGTGTGTCCATATTTTTTAAATATTTATATTACATTATAAGTTAAAAATATATGTAGATTAAGCAAGTAATTATGTAAGAGACAAATCATGAGAATAATAAAAAATATCTTATTGTTAACCGTAGAAAGTAACTATGAATATAATAAAGAAAAAATAAAGAGACAATTTTATACAAAATATTTCAAAATACCGGTTACTTCTAAAGTGTAAGTTAACAATTATATTTTAAAAAATCAGTTGTAATTATTTTATAAAGAATAAAAAAAAATTCTGTACATAAGAAAAATCATTTTTATATTTAAATGTACTTACGCTAGTTATTATAATTATTTACGGAACTTAATTTTACTTATACGGACACGTTATTTTATAAAAGGATGTTTAAAATTTTTAAATGATTCAAAGAAAGCTACGTCTAGTTATCTTTTTCTTTCTAAAAGAATAAGTAACATAAGCCATGGATGCATGATATGAGACCATTGCTTTTTGCAACCCACAATTATTAACCGCACTCTCAGAATAATATAAAACAACGCAAACATCTTCTACACCAACATATCACTATCTTCACCGCCACCACCTTTTCCATTATTACTGTACTGTAAATAGAGAAAATACGAAAAAATAAATTTTTCTAAAATACATATTTCATATATTTCGAAATATTGTTTTGAAAATAAAAATTTTGAAAAAATTGTTCGAGATTGTATTTCATGCATTCAGAAAATTTTAATCACAAAATATATTTCTGGAAGTTCTATTTCACAAAATTGATTCTGAAATTTTTCTTACTAAAATTTCGTTTAAAAAATCTTATTCTAATTTTTTTGGAAAATTTTATTCCAAATAATTTTTAGTATGTGTATTTCAAAAATCACTTTTCAAATAAGAAAATGGTCATTTTATAAATTTGGTAGGTGGACGGAGATATTGTGGGAGTGCAATAAGTAAAATGCATGTTAATATTGATAATGCCTATCTAAGCCCATTGATTAAGGATGCATTCAGGCTGGGCCTTTGGTTAGAGCCCAATACTTCCTAGGGTTTCTTGTAGGCTATAAATTGCTGCATCATTATCAAGTTTTGTCTTCTTAGTCCTCCGCTACTTCTCAGCAGCAATCGGCCAGGGTTCGGATTTGAAGAAGGGTTGGGAGTTTGTTCACCATGAGGGCCAAGGTAGGTTCATTTCTACGCTGTTGATTATTTTGTTTCCTTTTGTCTATTATGAGGTTCTCTGATTACGATCGCTTCTCTTCTTGTAGTGGAAGAAGAAGCGTATGAGGAGATTGAAGAGGAAGCGCCGAAAGATGAGACAGAGATCCAAGTAGTGCTTTAATCTTAGTTTGTTTCTGTTGAATTTTACAGTTGCTTATGTTCTCAAATGGAAGCTCAGTAGTTAGTGTTACTGGCTTTTCCCTTTTGTGTTTTGATACATTTTGTTGGCTTTAATTAGTTTATGTTTGGTTTTGTCTTATTAGCCCGAAACAATGTGCGAATCAACGGAATTTCTTATTTGCATCTCTGCTTTTCTCATTGCTATTTCGCCTAGATGTTTCCCTAAACTTTTTAGGGCTGTTATAATTTTGGTTTATTTCTACTTCAATTTTTTCCGATTTAATTAGTTGGTCTTTTGATTGGAATGTCTAACTCCAAAATTAGGTCAAGATTTAATTATGCAATAGTTTTGATGGGTAGGAACTTTCAAGTGCTTGATTTAGGTTGATAGTTTTATATTTTCTTATACGTTTTTGCATTGTTTCTTTCATTATCTTGAGTGTCTGTGTGTGGGACTTTATCTGTCGTTTAATTTATGTTTATAGACCTAATTCAAGAAACATAATTGAATACGTGATATGTTGATTCATAACAAATGAAGGTAATTTGAACTTGTTCCAATCGTCGTGAGCAAATAAGGAATTAAGGCAAAATATGCAGTATTTTCTTAGTTTGTTTGAGTAAAGTTCTATTTAGCTGTTGACGAGTTGAAAGTTTTGGCTCACATACAAAACAACTTCACAAATCCGTTTATTTCATTTTCGAGTGTGGTCTGAAATAATCATAGCATAGTTGTGGGGTTAGCTGTGGTATTTTGTTATATCAGGTGCATCGTGGTGTTGGTGGTAAAACAGAGCTGGAAGAACTATATATGCATAAAAAAAATTAGAGTTTATTTTCTATCTTAACATCAATACATCAAATAAATGTACTAATCTTATAATTCTGTATGCATATTTCTAAGAGTAAATGAGTGCGTTTGCAAGATATCCTCTCTGATCTGGCCAAAGTTTTGAATATTTGTAAAGATAAGATGTGCTTTTATCATTTTGTCCATCCCTTGTATTTATATTCGTGTTTATGAATAGGTCTTGTGTTGGGTGTGTTTAATATTATACATGTATATATTTATATAATAATGATAATATATTTATAATATTATTAAATTTATTAACTAATATATTAATTTCTTTTATAAGAACAAAATAATAATGTTATGTTTTAATATATTAAGAAAAATCTTTCTAATCAACTCATTCATAACTTTTACAATTTTTTTTTTAAATTTACTTTTTGTTATTTTTCAATTCATTCTAATTTATAATGATAATATAACAAAATAAATTCAATGAGAACATGATTTGTTTGACCTAACTTGAAAACGGAAATTAAATTTTGTTTAACATTGAAACAGTATTTGATAGTTTTAGGTGGAGAGAGGTAGTACAAATAATGGTGGAACCTGTGAAAAAGGTTTAAGAGTGAATGAATTTTCTTTTAGAAATAATTTGATTAATATAAAAAAATATATTTTTATTATTATTTATAATCTATACTGTTATGTAAAATTATTTCCTTCAAGTATTTTTTAATTTTTTTCTTCAAGTATTTTTTAAACAAATAGTTATTTTATAAATTTTATTTTTTAGGTGACATTTTTTAAATTTAACATTTTTTTAATTCAACTATTTTTTTTTTCTAAAATTTAGCTATTCTTTTAAACTAAAATAACTATTTTTTTTTTCTAAAATTTAGCTATTCTTTTAAACTAAAATAACTATTTAAAAAATTGTGTAAAAAAAATTAAAAGTTACATACAATAAAATTGTGAAAATTTCTTAAATTAACTTTTATGTTAGAATAATAATAACAATTGTTTTGGTGTACATAATTTCTAGACAATTTTAACCTTTTTTGTTATATACAACATAATTATTTATCAATTTTACCATTTATCAATATATTTTATTTTATCATTTTATTTTTTAAGTTTATGTAAAAAAATTTCAAACTCGATTAACTATCAAAATTATATGATAATTTTTTATTTTATCACAAAAGTAAATACAAACATTTTTACTAGTTTTTTTAAAATTATTATTTATTATTATCATCGCTATTATTTATAATTATGTTATTATTATTTAAACTTTCTTATTAAATTTTTAATTTTACTAATATCTTATTATTCTTATTTTATAATTTTTATTATTACTATTTTATTAACAATAATAATTATGACATATACTCTATATTACTTTATTAATTATATTTATTTTATTACAAATTGTAAATATTAATAAATTAATAATAATAATTAGTTATATAAAATGCCATATATATATATATATATATATATATATATAATATGACATAATTTATCAATTTTTGGAACAGAGAATTCATTCTTAACTATATAAAATTATGTAACAGAAAGTAAATTCTCTATTTAAAAAATCGATTATATATCTTATTTTACTATAATTTAATACATTTATTTTACAAATCTTCATTACTACGTGAAGGAAGACTGACAAAAAAATCAACTCGTTTTTTATTTTTAATTTTTTTATTCATTGATTTATATGATTTTTTTTGTCTTTTTCACATTCGTCTTTGCAAAATTGCATAAACAAAGGATCCTAAGAGAGACTATTGAAATCGTTTGTGATGTATTGAGATGCTCGCAAATGTATGGAGGAGTGGCAGGTCTAACTTGTGTTACCTTTCGTAGACGGTGTATTTATTCGGGTAACCTTGAAATTTTAATAAAAATATTAAAAAAAATTAAATATGTATCCTCCAAACAATTTTATATATTGAATGAAATAAAAAAAGCAAACATTTTTTTATATTACGAAATAAATGAATGGTTTCAGTTATTAAACATTTAAATTGAGATTTATGTTAGAAAAAGAGAAGAAATTCAATATATTTTGATGATAAAAATAAGAATGATGATGAAAATAAGTCTAAGAATTTGATATGCAAAAGATAG
Source organism: Vigna mungo (assembly GCA_036885675.1). NCBI lineage: Eukaryota > Viridiplantae > Streptophyta > Magnoliopsida > Fabales > Fabaceae > Vigna > Vigna mungo. Next base: position 6,074,050 of record CP144690.1, read on the forward strand.
TAAATAAGTCTAAGAATTCAATATGCAAAAGATAGCGAAAAACTTTGCAATTGATATGTAAAGCTTTTGTGGTAAGGTGGAATTTCAAAAGCACCTTGTACAATACGAGGCAAAAATAGTTGAAAGAAGATGTCAAAAACTCTATAAAATAGTGTAAATCATTATAGTATAATCAATTATCATTATAATATTTCACTGTTTATAATTGATTATCACTAGTCGTTGAGATAATTGATTATCACTAGCCGTGTTTAGCCGTTATACTACCTAGTATGCTCGTTTCTTATGAATAATTGATTAAAACTTGAGATAATCGATTATTAGTGACAATTTTTACTAAAAAATGGCGAAAATTTGGACTTATTTGTGAATGAAGCCTATAAGTAGAGTGTTAAGCTTCCATTTAGAAAACATACAACGCATAAAGGAGTTAGAGAAGTTTGTGTGCACTTGAGAACTCTATGCGGTGTTGCGGCTTTGGAAATCTAGTATGAATAGAGCCTGAACTTTCACTGAGTATGTGATTAAGTATGTTTGTTGTTGTTAGGTTAAGTTGGTCATCCTTTGTGACAATTTAGAGAAAATAGTCATTTCTTGTAAACTTCAAGGAAGGTGGTTCTTCATCTCTTGTGGAATTCAAGAGAGGTGTGATCATTCTTTGTGGAAATTAGAGAAAGTGCATTCATCATTTGTGAAGTTCAGGAAAAGTGTTCTTCATCTCTTGTGACTTAAAGATAAATGTTTTCTAAATCTTAACTTTTATATGTATGATTGTATGTTTTGGTTTGTTATTAAACCAATACAAAACTACTTGTGCAAATCTTTTTTTTTTTATAGTTGTTGATATTATCTATTAAGCAAGATTAAAAAGAGAGCTGAGATAAATTTTTAAAACACAAGATACCAATTCACCCCATCATCTTGGTTTTTTGTCCAAATGCACAAACATTCCACTGTTGCAACTCTAACAATTTAAATATTCTTTTGTGAAAAAATGAACAATAAAAAATATTAAAAAGGAGTATTTTTCAAATATAAGAGATAAAAAAATATTTAATTTACATACATCATTTTGAACTGCCACAAAAAAGGTTCTTATGAGATAAGTGTGATTTTCTAATAAATTATGAGTATTTTAGTAAATTAAATGAGAATGGAAATGAGGACGAGAAAGGTTCTTATGAGAGAAGTATGATTACCTAATAAATTATGAGTATTTTAGTAAATTAAATGAGAATGAGGATAAGGACGATATGTGTATTAGGACGGATATGGAAAAGGAGACAAGACAAATAAATACATATTTATCCACATTCTCAATTGAAAAAATTAGATATTATTCGAATCCATACTCATACCAAGTCAAGGCGAAGATTCTCCGTCAAAATAAAAACAAGTTCGAACAATATCACGAGTATTGCAAAAGAGGTAAATTGTTTTCCAAAATATCCAATTAAGAAAATATTGAAAATAAGGATGTGTAGTGATTTTTATTATATTTTTAATAAGGAGTAAATTGGTGAGTACCACTTTTATAGACGTAGGATCGTCACATCACACAGGAATCTCAAATTTGTTGAAAGTTTCTTATTAATTAGAGATAAAATGCAAATCTTTCTTAAATGCTTAGTTTTAAAATCTAAATGTTAAAGTCAATAGATTGTCATAGGTGATCGATTAGAACTAATTCATTAACAATATATTAAATGGACAACATGAAATAAGATGTACCATTGGAGAAGGATGTCAGACAAAAACTGAGATGTTCCGTCAATAACACAATACTAGAACGTGAAGAAAGCAAGTCGTAGAATAAACCATATAGACCATGAAGTGTCACTGTCACTATAATGGATAGTGAGGATCGTATGTAAAATGAAGAAGAGTAAAATAAAACAATTAGTATCGAGACAACAATATTACAATCGGAAAAACTTGTCTGATACCATAAAGGGAGGAAATAATCTCAATGTTACTATTATTAAATGACATACTACGATTTATGTGAATATATATATATAACTTAATTGGTGAACACAATTTAAAAATAACAATAAAAGACTTAGCCAATAATATACTGTAAATTATGATATAAAATAATTACACAAAATTTTAAAAAAAATAACTTGTAACAATAAGTAAGAAAGTGTCCCTAGCAACCTTCTCACCTGTTAAGAAAATGCTTAGAAGTGTTTTTCAGTTTATTTGGATAGAGTCAAAGTTTGTTCTAGTCTTTTAGGGACTTTTTACTTTGTTTTTTATGTTTTGTATATCGTAGGTCAATATGTTAATGGCTGTTATTTTTCAATCTTTAAATATTGTAACGTTTTTTATTAAATAAATAACATCATTTTTTTGTTTCAAATGTGCTACAGTTTTGTATCTAGAAATAACAATTGGTATCAAGAGCCTTATTCTTAAGGGTGTGTGAGTCTATGTCTTGGACATTGAAGCAAGTCCAAGTCTCTCTTCAATTTCTTCACCGTGTTTGATGGCAAAAACTATAAAGTTTGGGCAGTTCATATGGAGGTGTATATGGAAGTTGTGGATATTTGAGAAGCAGTTGAAAAGGAATTCCTACTCTCTTAGAAAATCCCACCATGGTGCAAATCAAATCACACAAGGAGAAGAAGACTGAGAAATCCAAGGCAAAGAAGGCCTACTTGTTTGCTGCAGTCTCATCTACTATCTTCACTACTCTGAAGTCAATGTATGAGATATGGAATTATCTCAAGTCAAAGTACGAGAAAAATGCAAGAATCAAAGGAATGTGTGTGGTAAACTTGTTTCGAGAATTCGAGTTGTAGAAAATGAAGGAAACAAAATCAATTAAAGAGTATTCTGATAGGCTATTGGGCATTTTGCAAACCAAATCAGATTACTTGATTTTGCATTCATAGACTCAAGAATTATTGGAAAAGTTTCTTGTAACAATACTTGAAAATTTAAGGCATATATTTCAACCTTGGAAAATACCAAAGATCTTACTCAAATAACTCTTGGAGAGCTTCTTAATGCTTTATAGGTACAGGAGCAAGAGCCATGAGGAAAAAAGGTGCCATTGAATGAGCCTTGCAAGCCAAACGTCATGAGAGTGCACGAACAACAAGAAGACGTTTTTTTAAGAAGAATAAAATCCTATTGGAGAATCTTTGGTCAACAACAAAATAGGAGTCAAGAAGGGAACCTACCCTTCATGTCAACATTGTAATAAGAAAGGTCATCCTCCTTTCAAATGTTAGAGAAGACCAGATGCTAAGTGTACCAAATGTAACCAAATGGGGCATGAGGTTGTAATTCGTATGAGCAAGAATCAATGGCAAGGTGAAGAGGCTAAGATTGCTGATCAAGAAGAGGAGGATAACAATTTATGGCTATATGCTTCGTAAGCAGTGAATCAAACGAAAGTTGGTTGATTGACAATGAATGCACAAATCATATGACTCATGACAAGGAGTTGTTTAGAGATTTAAAGTCAACTAACATCACGAAAGTCAGAATTGACAATGGGAATTATATCTCTGTCAAAGGAAAAGGAAATATTGCGATCACAAGTTGCATAGGTACAAAACTTATACATGATGTTCTATTTGCTCTTGACATTGACCAAAATATGTTAAGTGTGGGTCAACTTATTGTAAAAGACCTTAAAGTTATTTTTGAAGATGAATATTGCTTAAAGGATGCAACTAATTAAAATATCTTCAAAGTACAAATGAAAGGAAAGAGTTTCTCACTCAATCCTTTAAAAGAGAAGCAATATGTTTTTTGTCTCAAAGAAGATGTCACTTAACTTTGGAACAAGAGACTAGGACGCTATCATTGTCATGGGTTGTTGCAGCTAAGAGAACAAGGGTTGGCACTTGATGTTCCCAACCTTAGTTATACAATCTTAGGTTACAAAGTGTGTCAATTTTGAAAGCAAAAAAGAAATCTATTCCCGAAGTCAACATAGAGAGCCACTCACAAATTGGAGCTCTTCCACACGAATGTTTCAGGCCCTCACAAAACACCTTCCTTAAAAGGTAGTCTCTATTTTATTACCTTTATTGACGACTTCACCAGAATGTGTTGGATTTTTTTTCTTGAAGTTTAAATAAGGAGTAGCTCACGTTTTTTGGAAGTTTAAGATAAGTTAAGAATGAAAGTAGCTGCAACAAATTGTAAGATCTAATAATGGGAAGGAGTATACTTCAGCAGAATTTGACAAGTTTTATGAAGATTCAAGCATAGAGCATTAGTATTCATCCCCCTTACACACCTCAACAAAATGGAGTTAGTGAGCGAAGAAATAGATACATCATGGAGATGTCAAGATGCATGTTGCATGAGAAGAATTTTCCAAAGAAGGTTTGGGTAGAGGCAGCAAATACGACTATTTTCTTCAAAACCGTCTTCCCACAAAGGTAGTGAAAGGACTGACACCATTTGAGGCATGGTATGGTTATAAACCATCTCTGAAATTCCTTATAGTATTTGGTTGTTTGTGTTTCATTCACGTTCCACGAAGTAAATGTGACAAGTTTGATAGGAGAGTTTCACCAAGCATCTTTATAAGTTATAATCCAGCAAAGCTTATAAAATTTTCCAACCACAAACTGGTAATATTATTAACACGAATGTTCACTTCATTGTAGAGCTGGAACTCAAGTTTTCTAGTTCAAGCATTGAAGAAGAAGATGACTTGCAGAATCAAACAAATGTTTATGAAAGGTGCAATATTGTCGTATGTGAACCTACTAACTATGCAAAAGCAAAAAAAAAGGATCAAAGGTGGATAGATGCAATGGAGGAGGAGCTATCAATGATAGAGAAAAACAAAACTTGGATCCTAGTGGATACACCTCAAGACAGGAAGGTAATTGGTGTTAAGTGGGTGTTTAGAGCCAAACTTAATGTTGATGGCTCGATCAACAAACACAAGGCTAGGCTTGTGGTTAAATGGTATACCCAAATCTTTGGTGTTGATTACTCTAATATTTTTGCTCCTAATGTTAGATTGGACACAATCAGGTTACTACTTGTAATAACTATACAAAGGAGCTGGAAAGTGTTTCAGTTGAATGTAAAATCAACCTTCTTAAATGGTGTCTCACAGGAAGAAATTTAAGTTGAGCAACTCCAAGGGTTTGTGAAGGAAAGTGAGGGAGATAAAGTCTATCTTCCCAAGAAGGCCTTTTACGATCTAAAACAAGCTCCAAGAGCTTGGTATAGCAAAATTGATGAACATTTGTTGAATTTTGGATTTGTGAAAAGTCTATCAGAAACAACCTTGTATGTCAAGCACAATGGTACTGACATTCTTATTGTTTTGTTGTATGTTGATAACCTACTAGTTATAGGAAACAATACAAAGCATATTCAAAACTTCAAACAAGAGATGATGAAGGTGTTTAAAATGACAAATCTTGGAGTTATGCCCTACTTCCTTGGCATGGAGATCAAGCAAGGGCAAAGTGAAGTTTTCATATGCCAGAAAAAGTATGCAAAGGAAATACTAAAGAAATTTCAAATGGAGGAGTGTAAGGTGGTAAGCACTCCAATGAATCAAAAGGAGAAGTTTTCACAAAGAAGATGGCACTAACAAAGTTGATGAGGGATATTTCAGGAGCCTGATTGGTTGCTTGATGTATCTCACGATAACAAGACCTGATATTTTGAATGTTGTAAGTGAAGTGAATTGAATCTCAATTCATGTATTGTGCAAGTGAATTGCATCTCAAGGCTATCAAAAGAGTGATTTAGTATGTGAAGGCTACAAGTGATTTTGGTGTGAAGTTTACAAAAAGAAAGGAGTTCAAGTTAATTGGTTTTTCTAACCGTGATTGGGGAGGTTTTTTGGATGATATGAGAAGTACTTCAAGAAACTATAGCTCAATCCACTTGTTGCAACAGTTACCATTAATCAAGCTTTATGGCTAAGAAAAATTTTACTTGACCTACATTTTTTTTAGTTCATTTCCACTTAGTTCTAAGACTGATTGTGTTTATAAATACCTAGTTTGAAGATAGTGTAGATAGTCACTATCGTTCTAGTACGCGAATACTTAATTCTAGTTTTTGAATACCTAGTTTTTGCTAATTTTAGAATATGTTTTAAGTTGTTTTCTAGGATTGTTTAGACTCTATTTTGTCCGTAGTTTCTGTAATTAGAATCCATAGGTTCTTTCTCTTTTCCTATACTTGCTTTCTGTTTCATGAATTGTTTTAGTCTTTAAATAGGAATTGTTTCAGGGTTTTTTTTTTTTCCATTTTTTAGGTTCTACTTTTAGCTTTTAAATAGAAATTGCTTTAGGGTATTCGTTTCTAAGTTCTGTTAGGAATTACCATAGATAGTTCTTGTCCATTCATTGTTCATGTTTTGATTTTTATTTAGGTCCTTTTTTGTTGTTTTCTTTCGAAGAGCTTTAGTAGGAAGTTTTAGGTTACATATTGCTTTGTCTTAGTTGTTTTAGGTTTTAGTTGAGTCTAGTTAACCTTGTACAGGTTCTAGGGATATTAGGTAATCATGTTAGACAGTTTTAGGTTCTTTTAGGTTCTGTTTCATGTGCTTCTTCATTTCTTTGTTGATTCATTCAATTTCTTAGTTTTATTTTTCTTAATTAGAATTGCCAAAAGTTTTTTCTACTTTAGATTTAGGAAAATGTAGTTCTATAGCATTGATTTTTGCACTTTAGTTCAATTCAAATAAACATTTTTTTGCATAATAGGGAGTAGAAGTTTCATCTTGTTATTGATATAAAAGAGAAGAATAGATAAGGGTAAACAGGTGAATTTCAAGCAAATTGAGTAACATTAACAGGTATAAAGAAGTATATACAGATGAACTTAAATGTGTATGATCAAAACTGAAAACTGTACTCAATACAAATATTTTGATTGCCTATAAACATCAAAACTAAATTTATTATATACAATGTTTTTTATAAAGAAAAGAAAAAGAAAGTATCATACATTTGCAAAATTGAAAATTAGATCTTAATTAAGACCATTAGTTTAATTAAAATTTTATTTGTGAAGATTTGGATGAACATATTCCCTTCCCTTACACAAACTACGAAGGTAATTTCTAACCTCATCAGCAATCATGCGCCGCATGACCTGCAGAAAGTAGTCCTGATTCAAAATCTTGATATTATTATTGTTCACTTTAAACTCTTCTCCCACTCTTTTCTCTTCCTCCTCCACTTCTCCATCTGATTTTTCACCGGAAGGAAAAAGACTCAAAGGTGTGATAACGGGAATCGCAATTCGCTGCTTCTTGGAAGGATTGTCCCAATCCAACGGAGAGGCGCGCTTGGTGTTTGGCGATGCCGCCGACAACGACTGACTCATCGTGCTACGGCGCCGGAGGGTGGAGTTCCAGTGGTTTTTAATGGCGTTGTCTGTGCGGCCAGGGAGGAGGCGCGAGATGGTGGCCCACTTGTTCCCGTGAATAGCGTGCGCCTTGATGATGATCTGGTCCTCCGCCGAAGTGAAGGGGCGGTGCTGCACCTCCGGGCTCAGCTGGTTGCACCATCGCAGGCGGCAGGACTTGCCAGAACGCCCCGGAATGCTGCTGCTGATGAGGGACCAATTCCGTGCGCCATACTGTTTCACCAATTTCAGTAATATCGCATCCTCCTGAGGACTCCACGAGCCCTTCACTCGATCGTTGCCAACGTCCGTCATCGTTCATCTGTTTGCGGAAATGTCACACAAGGTTGGTGCGTGTTGTTATATTATTATTATGTTAATATCTGAGATATTTGTTTTTCTGTTTCTATCACAAATGAATATAAAGATTTAGTTGAGAAGAACTTAAAACTTAAGAAGTATAACCGTGGATTTATATCTGTTGCTTGAGGTGGTTTCAGTTTAGGTAGGTGGTGGAAGTTTGCAGGTAGATTTTTAAGTTTTTAACTTAAAATTGATAGTGTTTATAAAAGAGAATATTAATTAATTAATTAGTATGGAGAAAGTTATAACTTCCACTTTCTCTAACCGATTCAGTTCCCTATAAAATCTAGCAAGAAAATGCTTAATTTTTTACCTGTTCTTTTGTTAGATGATGTTGTTTTCAAATTTTGTAACGAATAAGGACATTCGTTTTATTTTCTAAAATGTGTTGTTTCCAATTTTAGTTGAATAAATGTTATATTGACTTTTAATAATAATAATATTTTATAATAATAAGAATTTATTATTATTTATTAATAAATGATAGATTGGGCAACTAACCAAGTTATGAGAAGTCAAAAGGAAGGTGGAGGTGTAGCGGTTATCCGTTATGTATATTTATTTATTTATTTAATATTAATTAGTTGTATGTAGTTAAAAGATGAGATGGGATTGGAAAGAAGGAAATTGGGAAAGTTTTGCAACTGTAAGTTGTTTGTGCAGTTAGACATGCATATAATGTGCATATATCACATTTCAAACTTCTTTTTTTTCCTTGAATAGGTGCCTCTATTTTGTAGGTTTAAAATAAATTTACTTTCGTTTGATTTTCTCTTATTTATAAGATTTAATAAATGTGTTGAATAATGTTTATAATAAGTTTAATTGATTTTTTCCAAAGTTAGGTAAAAGGTATAAGTCCAAAAGAAATAATTAATTATTTATTCAATTTTTTTTTTTAATTTAATAGATCTTTTGATCAATTCTTATTGAATCAAAGTTAACTTCACCATTTTTTTTTAAATATTTTTAACAAAATATATATTGAAAAACATTTTTAAATTTAATTGTAAGAATATAAATTAAAATTTTAAAATATAGTATATTGAGAAAAAAAAAACGTCCTAGAAAAAATCATATAATTAAATCAGTTATGTTAGTTGGAAAAAAATTATTAAAATATAAGTAATGTAATTTCTTAAAGTTAATGGATCAAAATAATAATTCTTATTCAGTTTTAATTATCTATAAATATCTTTGAGTAAAATTTAAATTTAAAAGTAACAACTTTTATTATTGTTTGTTACCAATATTATTTTTATCATATCATTTATCTTTTAGTTAGTTTATTATTATCTTTTATTTTTATTTGTATTTTGAGTTTAATTTGTAATTTTTATAATATAATTAGAGGACATGTGAATATTCAATATACAATTTTCACTATGTTAAACATAGTATAAAACCTACGTTAGAAAAAAATTTCATCGTCGCTGTGAACGGTTGTATGTTGTTGTCGGCAGTATGTCTACTGTCGCTGTCGGTGGCACGTCTACTGTCGCTGTCGGCGGCACGTCTACTGTCGCTGTCGGCGGCACGTCTATTGTCGGCGGCACGTCTACTCTCTGCCGCTGCCGGCGGCACGTCTACTCTCTGCCGCTGCCGGCGGCACGTCTACTCTCTGCCGCTGCCGGCGGCACGTCTACTCTCTGTCGCTGCCGGCGGCACGTCTACTCTCTGTCGCTGCCGGCGGCACGTCTACTCTCTGTCGCTGCCGGCGGCACGTCTACTCTCTGTCGCTGCCGGCGGCACGTCTACTCTCTGTCGCTGCCGACGGCACGTCTACTCTCTGCCGCTGCCGACGGCACGTCTACTCTCTGCCGCTGCCGACGGCACGTCTACTCTCTGCCGCTGCCGACGGCACGTCTACTCTCAACATGGTATCAGAATTTGGTTCTTTAGAGAAAAATTTTGTGTAAATGGTTTTGATGGTTGTCTATACATTCTCAACTCCTTTCAAAGTTGTTGATATGTTTCCTTTTTCGTCGTGGGTGGTGGAATGCCCTTCTCTTCTTAGGCAACAATTCATAAACTCGAGTTGTTCTTTTTCCTTCTACATGTCTACCGTGTGGTCACACGTCTCATTCCCTCTTAGACATTTATTTATAGCATCGAGGTCACTCTTTTTCTTCTTTGAAGTGCCTTGATTGGAAAATCACTAGTACAAAAATCATATTTTATGACGTACAAAAATAAACTATGACGTACATAGTTTTGTACTAGGTCTACACATTCATTTTATGACGTAACAAAAATTTACATAACATGTATTGTTCGACATCTTAGTTATATCTCTTTAACATATATTTGGGGATGTTGTAACATGTATTTTATTGGATTTAATATGTGATTTTTGTTCTTATATATCATTCAATTTAATTAATTTATTTTTACCTAATTTAGAATATTCAATTTATACTTCAATTATTAATATATTTTTTAGAAAAATATAAAATTTATAAATTTTTCTTTCTTATTTATTGAAATACATTAATTTAGTAAATTTTTGCTATGTCATAATGAATGTGTAGACTTATTATAATGTAGTTCGTTTTTGTACGTCATAAAATATGATTTTTGTACTAGTGAATGCATTTAGGGATTGATTTGTTGATGATCCATGAACAAAGTTGATCAAGCCTCTGAAACCGGACTCTTTCTTCCCTCTCGATTCCATCCATAAAAGGAAAGTGCTATATACAGCAAGACCTACTTACTATATACAGAATATAACAAATCAATATGCTTAACACCCCCCTCCCCCTACAACTCAAGATGCCCCATTGGATACTAAGTATCGGAATCGCGAATCGCTTTGATTGCTTGCGACAGCTTATCGATGCTTGTTAGCGGTGAAGTCCCTCAAACCAGAAGTTTAAAAAGCGGGCCTACGAGAGAAATGAACTTTACATTTATTAATATATGATAGATTGGGCAACTAACCAACTTATGAGAAGTCAAAATGAAGGTGAAGGTGTAGCGGTTATCCGTTATGTATATTTATGTATTTATTTAATATTACTTGATTCTATGTAGTTAAAAGATGAAATGGGATTGGAAAGAAAAAAATTGGGGAAGTTTTGTAATTTTTATAATATAATTAGAGGACATGTGAATATTCAATATACAATTTTCATAGTATAAAACCTAGATTCTTTAGAAAAAAATTTCATCGTCGCTGTCAACGGTTGTTTGTTGTTGTCGGCAGTATCGTTTACTGTCTGTCGCTGTCGGCGGCACGTTTACTATCTGTCGCTGTCGGCGGCACGTCTACTGTCTGCCGCTGCCGGCGGCACGTCTACTGTCTGCCGCTGCCGGCGGCACGTCTACTGTCTGCCGCTACCGGCGGCACGTCTACTGTCTGCCGCTGCCGGCGGCACGTCTACTGTCTGCCGCTGCCGGCGGCACGTCTACTGTCTGTCGTTGCTCTGCCGTTGCCGGCGGCACGTCTACTATCTGCCGCTATCGGCGGCACGTCTACTGTCTGCCACTGTCGGCTATTCTATTCAACATGGTATCAGAATTTGGTTCTTTAGAGAAAAATTTTGTGTCGACACGGTTTTGATGGTTGTCTATACACTCTCAACGCCTTTCAAAGTTGTTTATATGTTTTCTTTTTCGTCGTGGGTGGTGGAATGCCCTTCTCTTCTTAGGCAGCAATTCATAAAGTCGAGTTGCTCTTTTTCCTTCTACATGTCTATCGTGTATGATCACACGTCCCATCTCCTCTTAGACATTTATTCTTAGCATCGAGGTCACTCTTTTTCCTCTTTGAAGTGCCTTGATTGGAAAATATTGAATTTTTAAGGTTTCTCTCATGTTTATCCATGACTTCTTCTACGGTCTCTTCTTACTTCCCAACTATCACCATTGCCCTTGACTTGTCCATATATGTTTTTTTCTCCCATGACAAAAATGACTTTGGTTAATTTATTTATTGTCATGGTGGCTACTATTCAATGATGACCTCTTTATCCACAGAAGGTTAACATTCCTCAATGGTGGCTACTATTTGTTCAAGAGAGTCTTATGGTTGGTATTTCATCTTCTATGTCACCTGAGTGTAGAAGTAATATTTTTAGGGATTCTTTACTAATTATTTTAGTTAATTTGTTATTATTTCTTATTTGTATTTTGAGCTTAATTCATATTTCTTTCATTATAAATAGAGGATCTACATGAATATTTAACTAAAAATAAATTAATTCTGTACATAGTTTTCATTATATTCAACATGTTTATATTTATAAACTTAGACATGTGTCTAGTTTAGATAGGACTTAGACAATATTATTTTTGTAAAAAAAAAATTGAATATCTAAAGGGGACTGTTTTTTATACACATTTTTTCTCTTTCAATTTTACCTGTTATTTTAAAGTAAATTGATTTTATTCGTTAAATAACCATTATTTAAATTTAATTATTTTTATGAATTTAAATAATTATTTTACCATTTTATCTTTTTAATGAATAAATTTTTAAATTATTTCTATACATAAAGAAAATTATTTTTTGGTATACACATCTTTTCTGTCAATTTTATTAATTATTTTAAATTAAAATAGTTATATTTTCATTATTATCCTTTAAATAACCCTTATCTAAATTTAATTATTTTATAAATTAAAATAATTATTTTACCATTTTAACTTTTTAATAACTACTTTTTAAATTCAAATAATTACTTAAAATAACAAAAACAAACTATCTAATAATAAAAAGTATGCAAATTATTTATTTTTATAACTATTTTTAATAAAAATTATTTTTATAACAATTTTTAATAAAAATTATTTTATTATATTATTCATTTATATATATTATGTTAACACATCGAATTTTGACAATTCTTATTGTCATAATAAACCTCCTTTGTTACTAACCAATAAATAGGCCATAAATCGAGAGTGAAATTTAGAATATAAATATTTTTTTTCTCACAAAGTTATCACTACTGGAAAAACGCTGATTAACGTCACCCCTTAGACGACGGTCAAAGCATGCAAGGACGTAAAATGATGATCGGTGGCAAATTGGTAAATAAATCAGAATCATAGACGTCGCGTATCGTTATACCTGATGTCTCAAACAATACAGTCGTTGGGCACACTGCACCTTGACGTCTAAAAGGTTTGCAGGAATGTGAATGGACGTCGGGTTACGAAACACCGACGTCTCTAATCGTCTTTAGACGTCGCATGCTATGAATAGAAGTCTAATGGTTCTGCCTGGAAGGTTAATAGCCGCTATATAGACATCAGGTAACTGGGGTGGCGACATCGCTGGCCTGACAGGTTGGTGCATGTAATTAATGTTCCGTCCCATAGACGTCGGTGCCCACGGATAACAGACGCCTACAGCCTGACAGTTAGGTGAAATGTAATCATTTTTCCGCCATAGAGACGTCTCTGGTTCGTTGGTGATGTCTAATATTGTATAGACGTCGCTTAGCCATGCAACTGACGCCTAAAATTCGCGCCATTATTAATATTTAAATCAGAAAGACGTCATATTAGTGATAGCACCGACGTCTATAACATGTTAGACGTCGGTGGAAAATCATAACCGACGTCTCTAAACATTTATACTAGGAACGAGAACCCGCGAGCAGTTACACCACTATTCATCGTCTTCTTCCTCGCGCTTTCTGTTGCGGCATAGCTTTCAGGTTCATTTTCTCACTTTTGTACCGTTTAAATTCAGTTTTACTCCGATTAAGTTACTCTTTGCTGAGATATCTTCCATTTGAACCGATTAAATTTCGTCTTCGTTGCGTTTTGATGCAGTTTGTGACGTGTTCTTGGGCGACGTTTGTGACCGTTTTTTGCCTATATTTTTGGGCGTGCAGTCCTCCAATTCATACTAACCTTGTATATATTTTTCAGGTATGTCGACCTCAGACTCAGGATCAGCACACAGCAGATGTACACGAGGAGCGACACGTTTGCCAGAAGCGACATCTGGACAGGTTCCTGTGCAGAGGATACATGTTCAGCTTGACCCAAGAACCGGTGTGACATCAGGGCCAAATGCTGATAGATTTAGAAGTTATCTGGGTAAGATAGCCAAAACATATGTTTCTATCATTCATGCAACTTGGGATCACGTCCCAGAGGTGGAGAAGAACCTCTTATGGCAAGATGTTCAGGTATACTTACTTAAAACAAATTTGATGTATTCATTTCTTTTATCTTATTATGTTATTAACATTTTTCTTGTTTTAAACAGCTAAAATATGATATTCCAAACACAGTTTAGATGAGGAGGAAAATCTTAACGCAGATATGTAAGATGTGGACAGATTTCAAGACAAGGTTAACACGTCTGTATGTATTTCGAGACAGACAACATGAGAATCCATCTAAGGAATATTCATTCACAGAAGAAGAATGGATGCAGTTTCGTCAATCTAGAGAGACTGGGGAATAGAAGGTATTTATCTTAACCAACAACGTCTTCAAAGCAATTTTTTATTATTATATAGTTATGCATAAAAATTGTTTTACAGAGTAAAAGGTTAGCCGCTCAAGAATGGCAAAGGCTAAATGATGCACCACACGTGTTATCACGAGGTGGTTATGCAAAAGTGGAGAAGAAACTTAGGAAGGATAAAGCATATGAGTTGGGGCTTGAGTCCCCGGACCTAGCACCTCCACCTACAAGGTACCAGATGTGAAAGGCTGCTCGGACGAAGTCAGATGGGAACATGACATATGCCTCAGCCGTATTGATCTCACAGAGAATTGTAAGTTGAAATTGTAAACATTACTTGATTATGTATTTATCATATCTTGCAATTTAAGTAACGTAACATTTTTAATGTGCAGGATAAGTTGGTTGAGCAGCAGACACAGGGAACATTTACTCCCCAAGGTAGGGAGGACATATTAACAACGACCATTGGAAAATCGGAGTACCCAGGACGTGTACGTGCAGTTCCTGGGTCCATTGGTCTTCGTGAGTACTTTGGCCCTGTACAAAAAATAACTCAAACAACTCAATCAACGAATCAGGAGGCACTGAGGCAGATGGATCTTCAGTGGGAAGAAAGATTTCGTCAAATGAAGGAGCGATTCACTGAGCAGCTACAAGAACAAAAACAAATACAAAGAGCGCTTGAAGAGAAGCTGCAATCCATGACGCAGGGCACCCTGGGTGTGCCCACTGAAACTCCCACACCCCTTCCTGCCAGCACCAAAGGATCCTACTCTACTGTTGAACCTACTGACTACAGTGGTCAGTATGACTTGTTGGTTGAAGGGGAGGAGACATTATTCATGGTGTTCCCATACCACCCGAGCACGTGCGTGTCATGATTGACGAGCTTCGGGATCCCCAGGCTAGGGTGCCTGTACCCACTCCAGAAGTTCAATTTGTGGGAGAGGTCGTAGGAAGTTTTTTAGCTTGGCCTAGAGCATTGGTTGTCACACATATTGGTACACAACAGGTATAATATTTGTATCATTGGCTATTTTATATTATATAATTTTAAAATATTTGTTCATAACTTTGAAAATTTTATCTTCAGTTGACACGTCCTCAAAAGCAACCGATGAATGAGGTACCAATACTTGAAGATGATGATGGTGTTGATGGTGATGACATGGCTGAAGCGGAGGATGATCTCATAGCAAAACTAACGGCAGGAATTCCCAGGTTCATCAAAGGATCAATACAAATATACTAGGACTTAAGAGTATTTGGTCTCCTCTCCCCCACTTGCCAGTATATATCACATTCAATGATATATCGGAGATCATTTCGGGAGACAAGTGGTTGAATATTTCCGTTATTCAACTCTGGTGCATGTAAGATAGTTAATTTTGTCTACCATAATATTTTAATTTAGATGCCTACTTTGTAATAAGTTAACTTTGTTGTTATAGGTACATGGACACAGTCATTGTAGATCAAGGTCGGTCTTCCGTTTACGGATTTGTTGAACCTCAGACCGTTCAACGTTGTGGTAACACAGATGAAATGAAACAAAATTATTTGCAAACATGGATGGCTGAGTCAAATAGAGACATATACCTTGTGCCATACATTGACGGGTATGCCTTGTTTTATGTAAAAGGTAATTAAAGTTTACTTAATTAGTTTACTAATTATTTATGATGTTCCAAACAGGGCTCACTGGCAACTGGTAGTCCTCATTCCCAAAAAAAGTACAGTTGTCTTTTTCTGTTTGCTGCAAAAGAGGATGAGAGTGACTTGAAATTCCTGCTCCAAGGGTAAGTGTTTCGCTAAAAATGACTTTTAATTTTATGTCGGCCTTAATTTTTAATGATTTCATACTTATATTAATATTACTTTCTGTTTTAATGTAAATAGAGTAATGGGTACATCTCGAGGTCAGCTAAATAAAGTGTTGCATCCCAAGGTTTGGTGCATTTATAGTTTTAATTCATTTACTTTGTTATTCAATGATCTTAATTCTTGACTATATTTACTTTGTCATGTTAGTGTAACAAACAGCTTGATTCATGGGAATATGGGTACTGTGATGTCTTGGATTAAGACTATCATTCGAGGTGCCATTACAGATAAGTGGAATGAGGTAATAATCAGGCTTACTTTTAAAACATCAAAAAATCAATTAATTCTTTTGAACATATATCAAACCATAATCAATATTTCTTAATTGTGCAGAACTCCAACAATTCATCTGCTATAACCGAAGGCATGATAAGGCAGATAAGGCATGAGTGGGCAACTTATCTTATCCAAAACTGGAAGTAGAGCAAGATTTATTTTTGTTGTTTTCAATTACTTAGGTTTAGTTTAAGTTTATAATTTTATTTTATTGATCTTGGATTGAATTATATTTATTTATAACTCAAATAAACAATTATTTATTATAAACAATTGTTCTGGGAAATTTTTCTGAATTTCAGGTGTGGTTATATTCAAAAAATTAATTTTTATTAAAAAAAAATTGTCCCGTAGACGTCGGTTAAGGCAAACCTGACATCCACAGACATTAGTCAATGCACAAAGCGACATCCAATAAGTAACAGTGCACAAAACGATCTAGCGCGTACATACGTCTTTTTTGTTAACCACTGACGTCTATGGTAATGTCTATTGTTACTGCGCCTGACGTCTATTTGGACGTCGGTTGTGTACAAAATCGACGTCTATATAGACGTCTGTCATTACCTGACTGATGCAAAGTAACGTCACTGAAATAGACGTCAGGTTCGAAACTGACGTTAAAAGCCCAAAATAACCGACGTTAATCAGTATTTTTCCACTAGTGTATTTACTTACAAATAAGTAGAAGTTCAACATAAATATATTTTTTTAAAAAAAGTACTTATTTATTGGTGTAATATATTTATTAACAGCTAAATCCAATTTCCTCGTCTACATACATGAAAAAAGGAAAAATACTTCACATTCTTAAACAAAATTAAAAAAATGAAGTATTTTTTTCTTTTTTTTTTTTATTGAAACTTAAACCCAAATCTAAACTCGAGAAATAAGTGTACATATTATAATAAGAGATATTGAAAAAAGAAAAACCATAATAATATTTCCGGATTGTCCTAATCTCATGAGTAAAGAGAAAATTAAAAGGATTATGATATTTTAATAATACTTTTTAATAACTTTTTTATAATTGGATACGTGTTACTATTTTAAATTTATTTTTAAAAAAATATTTAAAATAAATTAAATTATCACGTATGCGTTGTTAAAAAAGAATTGTTAAAAAAATATTTTTCAAATTAAAATATCACCTCCTTTGGACATAAGTTTGGTTTCAAACTCCAAAATATTAATTAATTTAATAAAAAAAAGAAAATTGAAGACAAAAAGTGTACTATAGAAAAACGGGAGGTAAATAATTAATTAATCATATATTCAATGTAAAATTATTACATATAACTGTTATCCGAACTAAATTTCTTATTGAATGAGTCTTTTTACAGTAATAGCTTATGAACTTTATAGTGAGAAAAGATTAAAGAGAAAAAGCAGACTGCAACAGTGCTTATAAATGATTTTCAAAGGAAAATGTTTGTGTACGTTGCTTTTGTGAAACAGTGCTCTAATTAAGGGTGTGGTCCTTATCTACAACGCTATCACTGCTGATTGCTGCATCTCATAAATCATCTGTGCTTCTGCATACAAAGAAGCAGAGCATCAAGGGTCCCATTAAGGAACACCTTGCACTACAATCATCTCATAATGTAACTCTTATCTTTTTATTAATTCGATATGTGTTTGTTATTGCATTCATGTATTCTATATTTAATAAAAATAATAGTACATATATTATATTAAAATGCTAAAAAAATCCATATTAATATATTATTGTTCTTTAATATATTAGATCATAGATTAAATATTAATTTTGTGAAATAGCAATTGAAGTCTGAGTAGAATTAAAATCAATTTATACTAATGCATCCAAATCCTACTTTACTAATTTTTATAAAATTATATTTAAAACTTATTTTTTAATATAATATTAAATTTGATTTAAGATTTTTTATTAAAAAACAATGCCAATTTAAATATAAAAGTAAATATAAATCTCAGTTTTTAAGATATTATTATATTAATCCTGAGATATATTTTGTTTTAACCATGAAATTTTAATAACTTTTTTTAATATTTTTTTAATAATACATCATGTCTTACTATTTTATTGATTCATATATATTTAAAATAAATTAATCATAAACTACTATATAAGCATCTAACCGATTGTAAAAAAGTTATGAAAAAAAATTATTAAAAAAACTTGTTATATTTTGTTGAACTGTAAAACAAAATTAAGAGTTGGGTTGCATATATTATATGTTGCTGATAAAGAAATGTTGAAAAAAAAAATAAAACAATGTCATATAATGACAGAAGGCATCCTAAGAATAAAAAAATGAAAAAGAAAAGCAGAGTGATGAATTATGGTTGTACGTAATGTGAAGGGAAGAAGAACCTCTGCCTCTTACTTCTGGTGGGACAATTAGTGGCAACAGATAACGAAGAAATTTTGTTGACAGCTGATTTAAGTGATTGTTTGAGAGTGGTGAGGCAAACACTGTTCTCTTCACTGTCCTTTGAACAAAGAACCAATATGCTTTTCATTCTGCCACCAACACTAGCTATGTCAGCCTTAACTGCTGTCAGTCTCAACCCTTTTAGAACTTTTATCAGCTCAGGAAACACTTCAGGTCGATCATCACAGCATACTGAAGCTTTGATTATCATCTTCTCTTTCAATTTCTTCACTTTTTTGTAGCTTTCATCTTCACCTTCATGGAAGTCAATTGTTACTTCATCACTTTCACTTGGAACAGTGATGGCTTTGCTCACACACATAGCTTTTCGCTTTAGATCTTTCACATGCTCTACCACACTCCCTAGTAACGCTGCTTTGTCCATCTGCAGCCATACAATTTTTCCCGTTAAAGATAGGGATGCTAATTAATCTATGGCCTATCATCACACTACCTAGTAAAGCTATTTCATGCTATATATGATCCTCTTACTTTCTTTTCTCTTCTGAGGATTGGAAGTTAGTGAAATTGAAATCTGCATCACCTATCATATAGAATTGAAAGTGACTGTGCTATCTGAAACAGACATTGGAATGCCATAAATTCACAGTGGAGGGAATCTGAATCTGATTTTTATGTAACTCAAGGTATTTTTTCAATTTGAAAGATGGAATTTTTCATCCAAATGTTCTTTTTATATTTATAAACTTGAAGATCAAACATCTGGGATCATATATTTAATTATCTACCAATCATATCATATATTGCATTGGTACGTAAAATCTGATTTAATTTGGCCTAATGATACCCTATACATCCTAGGAAATTCTAGTTTCATCACTTTCTTGGTTGTTGTCTTAAAGAATATGCAAACTTTGAAAAGAATAGTGTATGCTTGAAAGGAGAAATTATGGCACTCAGCAAAAGAGAGTCATGATGAATTTTTCCTTTTTCTTTTTCCTTTTACCTTATCAGACTTGGGAATGAGTTTTCTGAGAGTTGCAAGCTGTGCATTGATTCTATCTCTGCGCCTTTTCTCTGCTTGGCTGTGACTCTTTGAAGCACTTGCAACTCTATCTTCTGCAATGGATGCAGGCCACAAAGGGAACTCAGTAAACTGAAGAGATGGAGGGTCAGAAGCAAGAGGGGGTGTTTGAGTTGTTGGAACTGAAAAAGGAGATAATTGATCACTGTTTAGTGCAGAGTTGTTGCACTGAGCCATGTTGGTGGCAAGAGGCCACCCAGAAGAATAGTGGTAACTTTCCATATGCATAATCAAAGTCCATTCTAATGCCTTTTATTTCCCATTCATTGACACTGTTTGCTTAATGGGCGATCTTCTTCTTATCTTTATGGTGATTGGTGTGATATGCAATGACCTTTAATGGGGTCAGATGAAAATGGTTTTTGGCCGTATGCGCCTGTCACTTCACCAAGAAAATTTTCTCTCTAATAAATCTCACTACACTTTGTGAAGAATCTCAAGTTTGAGAAGATGAAAAAGGATGAGCCAAAATAAAAAGCAAGAGGGCGCCATGGCCCAATAAACAGGCTTATCTTAATGAGTATCCGTGCTGACTAAGAATTTGAAGCAGAAATGAAATAGTACCTTGCAATTGGACTTGGGAGCCACTGTGTAGAAATCTGGAATAGCTTGACCTAGTAACAGTGACTGATGTATGTAGTGGTGCAAGAACAGTATCTTATTCTTCTATATGTGTGTATAGCTATAAAGTTTTTTGTCTCCTCTCTTTGTAATTATAACCATTTGGGCTCTCTCTCTAAATTATTGTCCTCATCCTAGTTTTTTTCTTTCTTTTTACAGTCAAATATTCATCCTTTCTAGAATTTATTAAATCTCCTTAGCAAATTGATGTTTCCTGATAGACATTTTTTACAGATAAACATGCAATGATCCCATTTCTAGCCATATATTAAAGAACAAAAAACATCCGTTAATCATCTTAATAATTCTAGTACTTACGTACCTTCAAATTTTAACTTTGCAGTCAAAAATGAAAATGCTATACTATTTTTATAGAGTGGGAGATTGATTCCCTACAGACAAAGTGCTCAATGATTGGTTTAATTTCGAGAGTGATATGGTCAAGGTAAGTTATACTTGATTGAAGGGTTTCTCGTTGAATTTGAAATGGGTTAAGTTTGATGAGAGAAGTTACGGTACTATGATATACTGTCCCAACCCTTGCAAGATGAAAAAGGTGGCTGAAGGAGAACATTTGTACACTAAAAAGAAGGCAAGATTTTCTCGTACAATATTAGACAAATGTCTGATGTAACAACAGTGATAAAACGGATTGTCCATTGAGCTTAAGACAACTTGTGGACCTGTTTTATCTCTCTATGAATTATTTTTTGTGATTAAAAAGTGACAGAATGAATGAAAAAACACTGTCATCAATCATATGTTGAAACAGTTAGCAAAAACTGATCTTGAGAATCACCGTACTAACATAACATAAATGATAGTAGTAGTATATTACATAACCATTAATTAGGGTTTAAGTGAGAAAAAATGTCTTAAAAATCAAATGGGTTAATTAATTAGTTGAATATAGTGATTGAAAGGTGGAAGTTGAAAGCATGGCACTGAGTAAAAGCGGCTTGTTTTGTACACTTTAAATGGGTCTGTGATTGAAAAGCTCACATAATGTGTCTCCAGCAGAAGCTAGCAAACAAAGGAAGCTTCAATTACAGTGATTGGAGGGTCCCATTTTCCTTCACAATTTGTAACTCATAATAAAGCATCTTAAAGACTGATACGACTACTTATCCAACCACTCACTTTGCTGCCTCAATTATCTCTCTTACAATTAATTTATGTAGATTAAAGTTACTGCAAGAGACTTTTATATTTATATTTATTAGACACATAATACAAGAATAAAATCATTATAAAATGTAAATTTTTATATTTTTTAAAAAGAAACAGAGTAAAAAATCAGAAAAAATAGTGTCAAATGAACTTAAAAATTTTATGTATCAAATAATATTTTTTCATTTCTGTATTTTTTTTCCTTCTTTCTTTTCTTTTTTTTGTTATCTCTTCGAAATTTTCGGCTTTTGGGTCCCATGATCTGAAATCATATCTCTAATTTTTATACATATGATAGGCGGAGAGAAGGCGTCACGATGAAAATGTGGAAAACCAAAATGATCGGAGTAAGGTGACACTTCCTTTAATAGTTATAAAATTGACTTAGTAATAAAGTTCAAGTTGGAAGGAGAGTGATAAAGTGAGAAAGAAAAAGGAAAAAAGTTATAGGTTTATAATTTCTCACTAATATTTAAAAATTATAAAATTGATTTGGTAAGTTTAAAAAATATAAAAAATAAAAAGTTATTGATTTAATTCTTCTTACTAATAACCAAAATTTTGTATATTTATTAAAAAAAGATGGCACGTCCTTTTTTGTGTGAAGCAATGGAATGATGAGAAATAAAGCATTGTAGAGACAGAAGCGAATTAAGGTTGGAAGGTTATGCGTTGCTTCTTCTCCCTTGGGTCATAGAAAGGTGAAATAATAGAAAGATAAGGTGCAATCATGGATTGCCAATAAATGCATGCTTTAGAGTAATTATTAGAAGCCGGCATAAAAATATGGAAAATATTCTTTTAACAATTTTTTTTAATTTAAAAATAAATTCAAACGTGTCATAAAATAATGACACGTAGTTTATTATAAAAAAATTAAAAAAATTGTTAAATATCATAGTCCTAAAAATAAATGGGAAAGATGCACCTTAAAAAAAAATCCAAATAATTATGTAATTGCAAATCAGCGCTAAGAAAATCCTTTCTTTCTACTTTATCATAAAATTCCATATATCTTATTCAACTCCGTGTTTTTTTGTACTTTAACTTTTCTTCCTTCTGAGTCACTCCACACTGTTACTGTTACATGTTGTCTGTAAGATGATTTCACTATAGATAATAAATTTAAATTTTAGATAATCTTTTATATTATTTTAAAATTAAATTTTAAGTTTAATTTAATCTTATAAAATGATATTTATATATAATATGTTATAAATTTATCTTATATATTTAATCGACTTAAAGTTTTCAACCTAAAACATACAAAGGAGTGATTTATTTGTTTGTATGTCTCGTAATGTTTGAAGTGAAAGATGAGTAAGATATATTATATGTAAATATATGCAGTGCATGTGGTGTAAAATATAGTTAGTCATCTGAAGAATTGAGATTGATGATTCATTTCTCAGAAATATTTAACTATTTCAGTGATGTTTTCAAGTTATTTGGATGGAAGATTTTGCTTGTTGTTAAATTTTTTTCAAGTGTATGTTGGCAACAGCAGGTTTTGTTGGAAATGGTAAGGTTATTTGTTCTATGGTCAGTGTTGAGATAAAGAATAATGATACTTTCACAATATTTTTTTTTACAACATTTTAACATGATTTACATGTCATTTTATGATTGGTCCAAAATTATTATACAATCAATAATAATTATTATAAACAACATGGATCAATCACAGAATGACACATAGATGATGTTAAAATGTTGTCAAAAAAATGTTGACAAAATATCATTATCTTAACATGTTTAAATATGTTTTTAGTCCCTATACTTTGGGACGATTTTAGTTTTAGTCCATTTTCAAATTAAGGTACAATTTAGTCCTTCAACTTTAGAAAACTCTGGTTTTAGTCCTTTTTATCAAATTTTTTTAACTTTATTTGCTGTTTCAAACACGTTTCATTATAGCATTTGAATTGTTTACACTGTTTGACACATTTTTGCTTCAATGTTAACTGAGAAACACGTTTGAAACAACAAATAAAGTTAAAAAAATTTGGTAAAAATGACTAAAATCAGAGTTTTCTAAAGTTGAAGGACTAAATTGTACTTTAGTTTAAAAATGGACTAAAACCAAAATCGCCCCAAAGTACTGGGACTAAAAACATATTTAACTCATCTTAATATAAACATGTGTATGTGACTTACCAAAAGACATGTACAATTTGGTCATACTAATTGTTGCCTAGAATGATAGATTGATAAGTCAATGTCTATGACTTACCAACAGACATACCTTATTTGCTGTTGGGATAAGTATGGAGTATTTCAATAATTTTACCTAATTTAATCTTTTCAAGTTGAACTACTACTATGAAATTTTAATAGTTTGCATAATATGCCAGAGAAGTCCCAGGAATACACTTTAACATAATATTTTTTATTATTTTTAATTTATTGATAACTACAAAATTAAAAAACACACTTTTTAAGTTGTTACTCAATCTTAAGTTAAACTTGCTATATTGTAATAAAACATTGCAGAGAGTTTTGTTTTTGGAATTTCACTTCATCATTATGAATGACAATTCTATCAAAGGGCACATATAAAATATTATTAAATATATATAATATATATTAATAATTAACTATTTTATGCATAAATACAAACAAGCAGAAAGGAAAAGCTATAAATAAATTTAACTGCTAATGCATAATATTGGTCGTTTTGTTTAAAAAAAAAATCATTTTTGTACTCTTTTTACAATAATCAAGCTTAAGAATTAGAATATTGCTGTTTGAAAACATTGTGTTTTGAATTTTTTTTTTTTGTGATTTATATTTTTGGATCATTTAAAATTAAATTTTCAATTTAGCTGTAAAAGTTTTTAATTGATATATTTATATTGCTTTTTTAACTTTATACATGCATAAAGGGTATGTCAATAGTATAAAGTAAATAATGAAACAAGTATAAATATGTTTTTCGAATACATAAGGATGAGTAATATAATACATACATATAGAGTAAAAACTTAAGTAAATATAAATTTAAATATATTCAATACATTCTCGGGAATAATTCTTACTCCCAAGACGAGTTTAACTCACTAAATTCGAACCAAATAATTGTTGAGAATGATTGGATTCGATTGGATTTGAAGATTAACAACTCATTTCATGTAATCAAATTTATTTTATGTGTGTTTCGGTATAGATTTTGGGACCGAAAGGTCTGATCTGGATCACGTCGTTTTCTGTCTTTCTGACCACTTCTTCTAGTTCTGGACCGCCCGTTTGATGTCTGCCTCAACCGTCCGGTGTTCTTCGAGTTCTGACCGAGGGGTGGGAGTACCTGAAAAGGCGCTCCGACGCTCAAGTTAGGCGTGAATGGAGAATTCCAGTAGAAGAGAATCCGACCCTCTTTGAGAGAGGATTGATAGAGTACGATAGCAAAGAGTGTGCTAAGGAATTATGAGTGAAGTGTATTTGGAATGTGAGTAAAAATGTACCTTGTTTGGAGTCCTCCGGCCTTTATTTATAGGCTTTGGATTGATATAATATAAACAAAATATAAACAGAATAAAATATCATCTTACTTGACATATCTCTGTTATGATATCTTTGTTTGGATTTTATTTGTGCTTGCAATATATTTGGTTGATATATTTCTGTTTGGAATATATGTGGTTGATATATTTGGAAATCATTTATGCTGGCGTTGGGCCTCGAGCCCAATAAGAATTGGCATTGTGATGGGCTATTAGCCCAGTAAGGCCGGCCGTTCAGTTTAACCGACCGTTGGAAATATACTACCGTACATCATCCCCCCAAGTCCGAGGGAAAGGGAGGGGTTTGCTCCTTCATGACCGAAGGACTTAATTGTGCCTGGTGCTCGGTGTAACTTTGTCGCATTGTATGTTGCGGCTTACAAGCTGGCGTATGCTTCCGATCGAGGAAACATTCAAAATGAGGTGTGCCGACTGAAGAAGGAGTTGGAAGAGATTCGGGCTGCCCATACTGACTACGCAAAAAACGCTGAAGAAGCTGCTAAAGTGATAGCGGATGGTCGGGCCCTGAACGAGCAGCTGGAGAAATTGAGTACTCGGATGAAGACCGGCGGACATTGCGTCCTGTAAGGTTTCTAGATTTGGTAAATCTAGCGGACATGACGTCCGGCGGACATTGTGTCCTATAAGGTTTCTAGATTTGATAAATCTAGCGGACATGGCGCCCGGCGGACATTGCGTCCTGTAAGGTTTCTAGATTTGATAAATCTAGCGGACATGGCGCCCGGCGGACATTGTGTCCTGTAAGGTTTCTAGATTTGGTAAATCTAGCGGACATGGCGCCCGGCGGACGTAAGGTTTCTAGATTTGGTAAATCTAGCGGACATGGCGCCCGGCGGACATTGCGTCCTGTAAGGTTTGTAGATTTGGTAAATCTAGCGGACGTGGCGCCCGGCGGACATTGTGTCCTGTAAGGTTTCTAGATTTGGTAAATCTAGCGGATGTGGCGCCCGGCGGACATTGCGTCCTGTAAGGTTTCTAGATTTGATAAATCTAGCGGACATGGCGCCCGGCGGACATTGCGTCCTGTAAGGTTTCTAGATTTGGTAAATCTAGCGGACATGGCGCCCGGCGGACATTGTGTCCTGTAAGGTTTCTAGATTTGGTAAATCTAGCGGACGTGGCGCCCGGCGGACATTGCGTCCTGTAAGGTTTCTAGATTTGGTAAATCTAGCGGACATGGCGCCCGGCGGACATTGCGTCCTGTAAGGTTTCTAGATTTGGTAAATCTAGCGGACATGGCGCCCGGCGGACATTGCGTCCGGTCCTGCAGTGTAAAGATGAATTGCACATAGAATTTTGAACTGAAATACCTCGTTGAGAAATATATTGATAGAATGAATAACATTGTTTATGAAAATTAAAGCATAAAGTAACAAACTAAGCATTTAACTATAGTAAAATTTAAGATGGGTTGCGTTCCATGTGTTGGGAACAGCCGTTCCTTCAAGACGCTCCAGGCGATATGCCCCATTTTTCAGGTCGTCTTTAACACGAAAAGGTCCTTCCCACTTATCTGCAAGCTTTTCGTGCGTTCTTTCTTTTCGCGCGTCCCCGCGTTTACGCCAAATCAGGTCTCCTTCAGTGAAACTGCGCGGCTTGACTTTGGTGTTGTAGCGCCGAGTGATAAGTCTTTTCTGGGCTGCATTTTTTATTAGGGCTGTTTCGCGGCGTTCGGACAATACGTCTAGGTTGATCTTCAATTGTTGGTCATTGAGGCTCATATCCTGTATATTCCGTCGTAGGGAAGGTTCTCCGACCTCGACCGGTAACATAGCGTCCGTTCCATACGTGAGGTTGAAAGGAGTTTCACCAGTGGAGCCATGCGGTGTACAGCGGTAGGCCCATAGTATTTCCGGGAGTTCCTCAACCCATGAGCCCTTGGCTTGCCCCAGGCGTTTCTTCAATTCAGTAATGATGGCCTTGTTGGCCGCTTCCGCCTGCCCATTAGTTTGTGGATGTTCCACCGAGCTTCTAACATGTTTGATACCTAGGCCGTGAAGGAATTCCTCCAGCGTTCGATCGATGAATTGTCGACCGTTATCTGTGATAATCTTCTGCGGAATGCCAAATCTACATACTAAATGCCAAATGAAACTTTGTACCTTCCGGGCGGTTATGGTAGCGAGGGCTTCCGCTTCGATCCATTTCATAAAGTGATCAACCGCTACAAGAAGATATTTTCGCTGGCCACTGCCGACTGGTAAGGGGCCGGCTATATCCATTCCCCACTGAGCGAAAGGCCAGGGGGAGATGATTCCCATGAGTTCTGATGGGGGGATTCGGGTGTCATGTCCATGGAATTGACAGGAGATGCATCTTCTGACGAAATCCGCACAATCCTTTTCAATGGTAGGCCAATAGAAACCTGCTCGCAGAATTTTTGCTTGAAGTATTCTTTTTCCCGAGTGTGTACCACAGATTCCCTGATGCAACTCTTGCATAACATATCTTCCTTCATCCGCCGACAAACATTTCAACAATGGGGTAGTATACCCACGTCGGTAAAGATCATCACCAACGAACGTATAACGGGCGATTCGCTTGGAATCAGAGGCATTCACGAACCCACCCTGCTCCTGTTGGATCATTAATTGTATAATTTCGTGCCGCCAGTCGGTTTTTGAAGGGGGAAGGTCAACGGAACATGTCTCCAGCAAAGGTTTATCTAACGTGGTTTTGATTACCGAGGTTAGTTGAGACTTATTCCGGCTGTGCGTCAGTTTAGACAACATATCTGCGCGGGAATTCTGTGCCCTGGGTACATGTATGATAATGAAACTGGAGAATGACTTGATCAAATCACTAACCTGGTGATAATATCGCAATAGCTGATTGTCTTTGACCTGAAAAGTGTCGTTGATATGCCCGACGACCAGTTGAGAGTCCATCCGGCATTCCAAACGTTCGACCTCCAACTCTTCGGCCAAAAGCAGTCCGCTGATCAGGGCCTCATATTCCGCCTGGTTATTGCTGAGTTGGAAGTTGAAGGATATAGCCTGTTCGACTACTAAACCGTCCGGTCCCTCAAGCACGGCACCTGCACCGCCTCCCTTCCTATCTGAAGATCCATCCACACTCAAATTCCATGTGAATGGAATGAATTCCGGGGAGAACTCCGCCGTGAAGTCGGCCAGATGCTGGCCTTTGACGGAGCCCTAAGGCTCAAATCGGAGGCCGAATTCTGATAATTCAATGGACCAAGCCACCATCCGTCCGGCGAGGTCTGGTTTTCGGAGAATTTTAGCGATCAGGTGATTCGTCCGAACAACTACCTGATGGCTCTGGAAGTATGGCCGGAGTCTTCTCGCCGCCGTAATCAAGGCTAGAGCCACCTTTTCCACCTGGGAGTACCGTTCCTCAACTCCATGCAGAGTTCTGCTGACAAAATAGATCAATTTAAAAGCAGGAATCTCCTGAACGAGAGCTGCGCTTACCGAGTGATTAGAGATCGACAAATATAGTTGCAAATCAAAGTCGTCCGTTGGTCGTGCCATAACCGGTGGGGATGCTAATATGTTTTTTATTGTGGAGAAGGCGACTTCACATTGATCATCCCAGTGCCGAGGTATATTTTGCTTCATGTTTTTAAATATGGGCTTAATGTGGTCCGAGAGCTTCGGAATGAATCGAGATAAGGCGGTGAGGCGACCGACCAAACATTGGACCTCTTTAAGCTTCTTCGGGCTTCGAATTTCCAAAATCGCCCGGCATTTATCTGGATTGGCCTCTATTCCTCGGCTAGTCAGCATGAAACCTAGGAACTTTCCTGCCTGTACCCCGAAAGTGCATTTCAAAGGGTTCAACCGTAGGCCATATCGGTTCAGCTGCTGGAAGACCTCAGTCAGGTCTTGCAGGTGTTGTTGGTGAGAAGAGCTTTTAACTACCATGTCATCGACATATACCTCCATACATCGTCCGATCTGGTCTCGGAATACCATATCCATGAGCCTCTGGTAAGTCGCACCGGCGTTTTTGAGACCGAACGGCATTACTTCGTAGCAGTAATTAGCCTGTTCGGTTATGAAAGCTGTCTTTTCCTGATCCGGGACATGCATTGGGATTTGGTTATATCCCGAATATGCATCTAAAAAACTCAAAACCGTATGTCCCGAGGCTTCATCCACCAACCGGTCGATGCTGGGAAGAGGATAATTATCTTTAGGACATGCTTTGTTAAGATCGGTAAAATCAACGCACATCCGCCATTGACCATTTGCCTTTTTCACCATCACCACATTCGCGAGCCAAGTAGTGTATCGGATTTCCCGTACGAATCCGGCCTTCACTAGCTTATTTACCTCGTCCCGCACGGCTTCTCTTTTGTCATTGCCAAGTTGCCGTTTTTTCTGAGTTATCGGACGTGCTTCCCGAAATATTGATAGTTTATGAGTGATCACACTAGGGTGAATCCCCGGCATGTCAGAAGCGGTCCACGCAAAAAGTTTGTTGTTTGACTTCAGAAATGTGGTTAGGTCCTTTTCCTGTTCGGGGGTCAAGTCAGCGCCGATGGAAGTGGTCCGGTCGGCACTTCTGCCGAGGATGAACTGTTTAGTTTCCCCCTGGGGTAGGATGCGTTCATCAGTGTTGGTTTTGGGATCCAAGTCGACCAGGATCGTTTCGGATCGATTTTCTTTCAAGTATGGTTTAGCTTTCAGAGCGGCCGCGTAACATTGTCGCGCGGTCTTCTGATCGGCCCGAACGGTGCATATGGTTCCGTCCTCTGAAGGAAATTTCATCGCCAAGTGTGGAGTAGAAACAATAACGCCGAAGGCATTCAAGCAGGGTCGCCCTAGAAGGGCGTTATACGAAGTGTGGGCTTCTACCAGCAAAAAACGCGTGTGCTTCTCTTTGGCTTTGTCTCTGGTTCCTAAACGGGTTCTGAGATCAAGATATCCTCGAGTATCGACCCGTTCACCTGCGAATCCCACAATTTGCTCACTGAAGGGTGTTATCATATCTTCAGACAATCCCATCTTTTGAAATGTAGTCCAGTATAGGATATTGACGGAGCTCCCCTGATCTACAAGAACTTTACTCACATCAAATTGCGCTATGCGGGCGGTTATGACCATGGGATCATCCTGGTCGGGATCTGGAGCATGGAAATCCTTATCCGTGAAGATGATGTTCGGCATCGATAAAGGGCTACGGGCCACGTTATGTACACTTCGCAAACTTCGCAAATGTCTTTTGCGGGCGGAGGATGAGGCCCCCCCTCCCGCGAATCCACCGGAGATGGTGTCAATCCTTCCTCTTGGAGTTGAATCACGCTTCCGAGATCTACTACGGGAGCGGTCACGAGAGCGACCCCTAGACCGTTCGGTATTTCTACCCGAACGCTCAGGACTTTTTCGTGTTTTTCTAGGCGACCGCTCTCGTCGATGTGTTTCAGCCTGGACGAACTCTTGTAAGTGTCCATCACGAATTAGCTTCTCAATTTTATCTTTGAGGACCCGGCAGCTTTCAGTACTGTGTCCTTGGTGGCCATGATATTTGCAAATTTTAGCTCCCTCCGCGACATTTGGTGCTATTTGTTTGACGGCAGAAATGAGGTTGGCCTGTAGGGCTTTTTCAAATACCCTCTCTCTCGGAGCCGTGAGAGGAGCGTACCGTTCGTACCGTGGGTTGTAGGGGGTTGGAGTGTCTCTTCGTGATGATTTATGATTACGACCTTTGTCCCGCAGTCGTCTCCCCTCCTGCTTGGCCTCCGTCGTGACAGTATCCGCCTTTCGGCGAAAGTGTCGCTGATCTTCCATTTTGACAAACTTGTTCATTTTTTCCTGCAATTCCTCCATCGTCGTTGGCAGCTCGGCATACAGGGATTCAGATATGTAACCTGGCCTTAGGCAATTGGGTAAATTGCCAATAATGAATTCTTGACTTACCCCCTTGACCCTTCTTGCTATTTCAGTGTACCTGCGCATGAACGTTCTCAACGACTCGTCTTTTTCCTGCTTGAGATTGACAAGCTCAGCTGCGGTGGCCGTTTCTTTGCGATTGGTCGCATATTGTTTTTTGAACAAAGTGACAACGGTGCGAAAGTTATCAATAGAGTTAGGGGGAGGGTATAATACCACTCGAGGGCCTCGCCCCTCAAGGATTGAGAAAACGCCCGGCATTTGACCGGATCTTCATTAGAGTAAAAGGCCATAAAATCAATAAAGCTTCGGAGATGATGTTCCGGGTCCGCGGTTCCGTCGAACTTTTCCATCTGTGGGGGAGGCCGATCGGGCATAGGAGCCTGCATGACGACTTCAGTAAAAGGTAGCATGTTCGGCGAGCGAGGGGGACCGTTTTGATCAGTGCGGTTATTGTTATTGTTATTACCGTCCTCGTGCAAGCTGGTGTCATCTGTTGCTTCTCGTTGCTTCTCCTTGAGTTGCTTAAATTCCTCCATGAGCTTTAGATGAGTTTCTTGTTGTTCACGAATGAGCTGATTCTGCCGCTCCAGTTGAATGTTCTGTTGTTCCAATTGAGCTTGAAGACGTCTCAGTTGCTCTGCGGGATCAACGCCGTCCATACTTCTGGTGGTCACCATAGGGAGTCTTCGCTTTCAGCCCCATGGTGGGCGCCAAAATGTTTCGGTATAGATTTTGGGACCGAAAGGTCTGACCTGGATCACGTCGCTTTCTGCCTTTCTGACCACTTCTTCTAGTTCTGGACCGCCCGTTTGATATCTGCCTCAACCGTCCGGTGTTCTTCGAGTTCTGACCGAGGGGTGGGAGTACCTGAAAAGGCGCTCTGACGCTCAAGTTAGGCGTGAATGGAGAATTCCAGTAGAAGAGAATCCGACCCTCTTTGAGAGAGGATTGATAGAGTATGATAGCAAAGAGTGTGCTAAGGAATTATGAGTGAAGTGTATTTGGAATGTGAGTAAAAATGTACCTTGTTTGGAGTCCTCCGGCCTTTATTTATAGGCTTTGGATTGATATAATATAAACAAAATATAAACAGAATAAAATATAATCTTACTTGACATATCTCTGTTATGATATCTTTGTTTGGATTTTATTTGTGCTTGCAATATATCTGGTTGATATATTTCTGTTTGGAATATATGTGGTTGATATATTTGGAAATCATTTATGCTGGCGTTGGGCCTCGAGCCCAATAAGAATTGGCACTGTGATAGGCTATTAGCTCAGTAAGGCCGGCCGTTCAGTTTAACCGACCGTTGAAAATATACTACCGTACAATGTGTATATTTGTTTAAAGATATAAGATAATGTTTTACCTCTTACATGAGCAGCTTTTGAAAGAGAATTGCGAGATGGAAATGGGTGTAATTTGGAGCAACGTTTTCTCTAAACAAGGTCGAATTTATTTTCCGTAAAAGTAAGCAGAATCAATCAAATGCTTCAAAGTGGAAAAGAAATCGATTTCGTGGGAAAATTCGCGAGTATCTATACAAACAGGGAAATTTTCCTTTGGGTACATTCGCCATATTTTGTGTATGCTCCACTTTTAATTTCCTAACATCCAGAGTGCAAGCGAGTAGAGAATTCAGCATGAACTAATTATAGGCTTCATAGGATTTTAGTTTTATGAATTAGGATTCAGACTGCTAGTAGATACACATTGTCAAGGCGGATTGAGATAAGAGATTAAATATTGGTAATAAGCTTCCATGACATCGTTAAAATCTAGCTTGACAAACAATTTTTAAATCTGTTGTTGCCTGTAATCCAGTGGAGTGCCTAGAGCTAAGCAAGTCTTCGTTGACAACTCCTAATCACAGCCTTGAAGATTGAAAAGGTATTTTTTTTTTCTGGAAGCAAAGAGGCCTAAAGGGCAAAAATAAAAACAAGAGAAAAAAGTTACATCAAAAGAATCGGATATCGATTAAAATCCGAGAACAAAAGTTTGTCCTTGAAGGAAGCGGCCAAACTTCTCCATACACAGGTCTCCAAATAATGAAAGCAGAGACGGTGTACCGTTCATTTGGTGAACCAAGACGTAACAAGTGTTGGATCTTTCAAAACTATAGGATAGAAAAAGTATTTAAGACTTTTACGAGTTATATTCAACTTAGTTAAAGTTTAAAAGAAAACAAGGAATTTTTACCGAAAAAAATTATCATATATTCAATAAAAACTGAAACATACTAATATGACTAGCCATGTGTCGCTAATGGGATTTAATAGAAATTGTCTATGGAACAACTCTTACTGAATGTTTTAATACACTAATATAAAATTAATGAGCTTATAGAAAAACAATAGTCGATTCATTATAATTGCGACTAAATGTGAAATCAAATCACAATAAAACAGCATCCCAAGAAGGATTTGAGTAATTTCCACAACTACGAAGTGCACAAATTTAGGCTTCAACATGCAAGATCAAGCTGGTTGTTAAGGTCGTGAATTTCGTATATACTAGGAGTAATTCAGTTTTTGTTTGGTCTATAACTAAGACTAACTCATTTAATACAAGAAAAATGGTAGAATACAGAAATTTATGGTTAATTAGAACCAGCACAGCTCAAAAAAAATGCCTCAACTACAACCCAGAGAAAACAAGAAACTTACAAGACCTACACAATCTAAACAGAAACTTCAATTATTTTAACTTGGAATCTCCCAGCACCACCAGAAGCAAAGAATGCTAACATCCAAATCACACAAGATATTCTACGCAAAACTTTGAAGTTTCGATACACCGCTCTTCATAGGGGAGTTCACGCTATACTTTGCCATCGCGTAAATGTCAGTAGCTACTGCCCATGGGTGGCATGCCGTATGGAGGCATTGGGGGCATCCCAAGTCCACCCATTGGAGGGGGAGGAGCAAAGCCTCCTCCCATTCCCATTCCTACTGGGCCTCCCATTCCAGGCATTGGTGGTGCAGGCAAAGCAAGGGGCAATAATTGAGCATACATGTTCTGCAACAGAAAACAAATCTCATTCATATTAGTACTACTCAATCCTTAGAAAGGATTTATCGACTCCAAACCTTTCTGAACAGTCAAACTACCACTGACATAAAATGGCCACAATAATTACCTGCTGTGCAACTACTTCCTTTTCTTCATGCTCCTTAGCCTTCACTTCGTTTTGTGCTTCAATTTTGTCCTTCACTAGCTCATCGACTTTGCCAGTGTACTCACGAATAAACTACAACGGCCAAAAAAAATGACGATTAGAGAAACCTTTGGATATGACGGAAATATATTGATCCATTCCAGCTCAATGAAAGGCTGAAACAATAACTGCATTAGTATACCAAGATTTTTACTGCATAACTGTGTAATATCGCAAAAGACCAACCACAATATTCAGAAGTTAAGCACCCATTACTAAGTACTGATTGAACATGTAATTATAATGTAAACCTAATATAGATTGGTTTTATAATAAAGGAGGAAGTATGTTTCCCCATAAAAGTATTTCAAAGGGACTGATTATATGATTGCAACCCATAAACTATCAAACTTTGCATAGATGATAAAATTTACTATTGAATAGCCATGCTTCTCAGGGAAATATCCAAAGCTTTGCTCTGAATTATAGCCAAGGTTACAGAGATTAAAACAAAAAATAACGAAGCTAATTTTTTAGTGAATCATAATTTGTTGTATCAAGTTGTATGACTAAGAAACGGCAAAAAACAAGTTCAAATATATGGCATAGATGATATATAGTGTTCAATGTAATTATGAACCAAAAATAGACAAAAACAACTTGACCGTAAGTCTAACAAAACAAATTGTTAGTTGTATCTTAATTTTGTGAAACCTCTATTTTGGAGGAATAAGACCAAGTCAAATACAGTGCATGTAATGAATGAGTGAGTGGCAAATACGGTTCTGCAATAAGTTCAGAAGTGCTACTTCAATACTTTTCATTTAACAATTTAAGCTTCTATATAACTTTTAAATTTCTCTCATGAGAATTGGTAAAAGAGAAATGAAAAAGTAAAAAAAAATAAAAAATTAACTGCTGAACCGTTTTATCTTTATCAATGATAAGAAATTGCTATAATTCATCCATGCACCCCAAGGTTTTAAATCAGTTTACTTCTTATGATACAAATCGATGACTAGTTAAATCATGTTAATAGTGAATCATAATATTATGAATATAAGTGATAAAACTAGCAGCATAAAATAAAAGCAAACCTGCAATAGATATGGGAAGGCAAAGTCCACCATATTGTGTATCCAAGCAAGTTCAAGAACAATGTCTGCCCGGATCAAATCATAGCAAACGAATAGACATGAGGCAAAACATTCCTTCTTTCCCTGTGTAAGATATGAGAAGAAAAATTAGGAAATGCACATAATAGTTAAATTAAAATACTATTATCATCCTAAAGACAAACAAAAAAGCTTGAAGCCATAAGTAAGAAGCTTCGATGACAATCCTTCGATCAGTAATTTGAGTTGTAAGACTAACATGCTCTGGCTGAATAAACAACAACTGGGCTTTTGACAAAAAGAAAATAATAGTCTAGGAATCAAATAATTTTCATCCATGAATTAGAATTGCACATACTGCAAGAGATACCATTAGTTTGCAATAAACATTTCTGTGAAGAAGGATGCAGGGTAACTATGTATGGATAGAAATGTACAAAGCATAATGGTATAATTATTAAGCAAAACACTTTATCAAGGAAGTAGTGAAAACACATGCGTGCATTTGTTTTCACTTTTTTTTATGATAATAATGGTTAAAGTTAAAAAAAAAAAAAAAGTTCAAATGGAGATAAAAAAACAGTTCAATATTAAAAAGTGTCAGTTAAAGGGTAAAATAGTAAAACAGTTAGTTTAACTTAAGAAAAACTGTTATATAAAAGGTAAAATAGGTATAAAAATGTAGATACCAAAAAGAGGAGTTCAATTCATATAATAGTATAGATAGTATAGATAATAGTTCGTCAAATTAAATAAGATATTGCAAGAAAATGAATTGTATAAGCAATTGGAAACTGAATTTAGTACCTGATCGATGAAATAAACAAGCAACTCCTCAGCAAGTTCACGTTCTCCAGATTGTGAGGCTGTCTCCATGGCGTCTTTGTATAGGTTATCCTTCTTTGACAAAGCAATAGACTGCTTCCACCTACCTGCCTTCTTGTAAATATAAGCAGCAACTCGTCTCATCTCAAGAAGCTCATGCTTTTCAATCTACATCATTAATAACATTCTATAAGGTTTCCACAACTGAAACCAAAAAATAGTTCAAATTCAGAGCAAATGCCACTCACCCTTTGGGCAAGGCCTATTTGATCAAAGTTATCATACAAATCAATTGACTCGCGCAGCCTATCATAATCCTCCTCCTCAACATATATCTCATTCAATGCTTCATTAACAGCAGATACATTGTTGCTTTGAACCGCAACCATATATGGTTTCACAAGGCGAAGGTGACCGGCCTATAGCATATTAAAGGGAAATTGAATGTTAGTTTTATGGAGAGCAACAACTAATATATAACAACTTTTGCTTTACCTTCCGCAAGATGTCAACAACACGAGCATGATCCACACGAAGTGCAAGGACATTCAGAACATCATTTATAAGATCTGGATGCTCTTCCAAGTAGAAGTGGACAGCCTTATAATACAATTCCACATTAGCAACTTTAACAACAACATCTTTGAATTGCATGTGATCCCATGCTTCAGGTGAATGGTTCATGATGGTAGTTGCAGCATTATCAAACTCATCATATTGTATATACAAATAGGTCAATTCTTTCCAGTGCTGTTGTTCATCGCAAGCTCGTATGAGTTTGGGAATATTGAGCCTAGTTGAGAATAGTTTGATATGCTCCATAAGCTTCTCAGGGCGGTATCTAGCATATAGAACTCCAAGCTCAGTAAAGATGCCCATATGAGCCCTTTCTAACCCTAAACCACTCTCCATGAGAGATATTAGCTCATTGAAGCAACCTCTATTTTGGTAATACTCACTGACTTCTTCCAAGTCATCCACCTATAAAATTAATGAAAAAAAAAAGGTTAATGCGAAAATCCTTGAAAAAGTCAAGAAGATCACTACCAGCATTACAACAGCACAACACCCTTCCAATCATAAATCGTGTGCATTCACCACACACTTGAAGGGAATTTGTTTCACTATCACATACTGAAGAACCAGATCATCAAACCCATCAGAAATTAAGAAAACTTTTCAAATATACTTTATATACGCACACAGTTCACCAAAAATAAAAAAATCAACACAATACCTGAATAATTATGTTCAGTCCACAAATCTGGGCCAACCGAAACTCCTCTGCATCAACACAAGCAAAGCAAACTTCCTTCCATGTCTTTGAGCTGTTAGCTTTCCTTGCTGCATCAACAGCACCTTGAAACTGATTTAATTTGACCAGTGTGATGGCCAACTTGGCCCAGTTAGATATAAAAGCAAATATGATTTTTGCAGCCTCGTATAATGCTTCATCATACAACCGGTCACCAACAGTTTGAAGATTGGCAACATTTGGCATAAGAATGAACTCCTCAATGTCACTTAGCCTATCAATCTTTGCATATGCATAAATGAGCTCACTGTCAACCTTGGGTTCTTTTGTTTTCTGCCTTACCATCAGCAAGTATTTCACCAAGTCATGGTAAACATTGGCATCTTCAGCAGCACGGATAACATCTAAAAATTGTGTAGAATCATCTGCTCGTATAAATGATTCAATTGCATCACTTACTAGCCCATCCCTGAGTTGAGCCTTGGCCACCTGACTCCAAACAGCATCTTCTTCAACTCTGAAAGCAAACTCCACAGCTCTATCAATGCTATGAATATTATCAAGCAACACATTGACTGCTTGAACATTCAAGTTGAACTTCTTAAAAATGGCAAATGCTTCCTCATATAACTGAGCTTCTACAGCCATTTCTCCAACTGCAGGTCCATCAAAATTATCCAACCTATTGACATAATCCATAACTCTGGACGGATCGGCCTTTATCGCTGTCAAAATAAGAAGATTCTGCAAATTAAAGTTCCCACTGAATGCAGAATTCTGAAGGACGATCTTCTCAAGAAGTTCAATCAGTTCATGAGGCAGATCAGCTGTCATGAAAGCCTTAACCGCTGCAGAAACTTGCTCAGGGCTTGAGCTTTCTGGCAAAGCAGTGGATACAACTTGATCAATAAGTTGCCTTCTATAGTCATTATCAGGATCAAGAACTTTGGCCCACAGATCACCATCCATTCTCTCAACAACATATCTGTCATCACAATATAAGCATGTGAACATTGGACACAAGAAAGTTGATTTGGTGGATTAAGGATCACAAAATATAGGTTCTTTTAATGTGCAGGAGTGCACTTTAAAGTACAAAGTGCAGATATAACCATCTATTTATAGGATAATGAATGGTTGAGAATATTATAAAATACATTTACATGTATGAAAAATCTTGAAGGTGTACCAATTTTAACCATTGGACTTCTGATTAATGATTGTAACCACACTATTTATTCAAAGTACAGTCACTTAGGAGGAGCCAAGACATACCTTGCTTGCAGTTTGAACAAAGAATTTTTGTTAGTGACATGGATAAGTTCATCATCACATTGTCCTCGCCGATAAGCTACGACAGCTAAGGTGGGATCACGTTTCTCACAGTACTTGCCCACAACTCTAGAATCGTAGTATGGGTTGGTCGTGAGGAAATGTTCTGGGTTGTTGTTGCTATCAATGATAATTTTACCCAGTGCATTGTGAACATGTACATCCTGGCTTCCCTCACTTACAAGATGTTCCAAGAATTGTGTGAGCAAACGAAGCCGATTCCTGCATACCAAAGAAAGGGACAGGATGAATAAGAAACATGAGTGCAAAGCAGCAGGACATTGATAAAGGGAAAACACCACCTCTTCTCACATTCCTCCACAAGGGGCTCCACTGGCAGTAACGAACGAACAGAAAGAATCAAGCCCTTGATAAAATCTTCTGGGCATTCATCATCCAGCAGCTGCCCCACAACTAAAGGAGCATTCCCTGGGTTTACCTGTATAAGAAGGAAAAAAGTTTTACATAAGCAGAGCAGAAGAGAGCAATAGCACTCATGAGATAAGCGAGGCTACTACACTATACCTTCTGAACATAGCCTTCAATGTAACGAAGCATGTTGTTTGTGTACAGATAGTGAGTTAGATCTGGAACAAATCCAAAACGATCGCAAACATTTATCAAAGGCCGTGCATCTGGAAGCTTAGCCTCCATAAGAAAGTTTTTGGTTTTCTCAGCATCATAGAAATTTGATTCTCTTGTCACACGCTCAACCTCCTTGATTTGACCGGTCTTTGCAGCTGCCTCAATGTACTTAAAGTGAATGTCAGGATCCTCGCTGTTCCAATTATTTAGAGGACATACATCAGCAGAAATACACAGGATAACATATCAATTATAAGTGAGGTCAATTACCAACGAAAATAAAAAAAAAAAGAAAAAAACTTTTTTTTCTTTCAGAATAAAAGAATTACCTGGAGCTCAAGTAAGATCCAAGGAAAAAATACAATCCCTCATACGACCTAAACTGCTCAAAAATTTTTATGCAGGCTTCAACCCCTAATTGTTCACAATATTCTTTAGCAACCTGAACACACATAAGAAAGCTTTGTCAACGACTGTTGGTAAGTTCCAAGTTATAGAAGACAAGAACACCATACCTGCACAATGATCTGAAGGTTCCCCCTAAGATTTGCCAGCAGTAGGTCCTTCATGCACTCTAATGCCCATTCTCGTGACAGTGTACCAAAAAACTCTACAAGTGACTGTAACAACCACATAATAAGTATTTTAAAAGTTCAAATGAAGAATTTTAAACCCTAAAATAGATCTAAAAGCAGAACAGAAAATAAACCTGAGGTTCAATTGCATGTGTATTAACAATCACACGTTTTATATCTGGCAACTCTGTGTAATGCTGCACCAAGAATATTGCAATTAATCAACAAACAGTTTAACTTTAAGATTAACACAGAAAGTGCCAGAATAGAGCACATTTGGACAATCCTTACTTGCAAAGCTCGCACGTAAAGGCCGGCTTTTTCACAAAGTTGAGCAATACGAGGACGGTCATAATGGCTGAACATGCCATTAGCCAATATTGCATCAGCAACATTAGGGAAAGTCACCAGATTTATCTCCAACACCTAAACAGCAATTCACAAGATCGTATCACTTCTGAAAAAGAAAATATGAGTAAGACGCCCATAAAAAAATGGGAATCAAAGGATGCACCTTTGTCTGAAGGAACCCATGCTCTGGTAGGTTTGGTTTTAAAACATCAAGGAGAAAAGCGGTTGCCTCTCGGATCAAATTTCTCTGAGAAGTAACCAAAAAAAAAATACATTAATTTCAAGAACCAGTCGGTACTAAATCAATGACTATGAAAATAAAATATCACATTAACATCATGATTGATTAATCACAACATATAATCAACCTGAAGAAAGAGATCAGTTATAGTGTTGTAATCAACTGGGCTACCTCCCTCCATTTGAGACATCATTAATGCAAAATTAACAGCACCCTGCATGTCAAAATGAAAATGGTAACTTTCAGCATACATTATCACTGAGATGTACATGTTCAGAACACAGTTACCATACATCTAACAAGGAGGCAGACAATAATGGAGCTACAAAGAAATGGTTCGAGTTTTACTAAAAGAATTATATATTATGAACTGCAGAAGTTTCTCTCACACCTGAGGATCTGTCCGAAGAATTGTTTGCAGAAGGAAGAGGTAGTCAGGTGTGTATCCAACCTATAGCAACAAATATGTACCACAATATTCAGGAAAATTGTGTACAGAAAAATGAAAAGGCAATACATGCAATGCTATTTATACAGGTAGACAAAATGTTATGCATCTTATAATAGCATTAAATGATTCTGTGAATTAAACATCAATGTTTTTTTATGAAGTAAACAAACACCTGTTTAGAGTATATCAGAATTTTGTCAAACTCCCTCCTCTCAGCAAACGCAGCAACAACTTTTGGTGTAGCTCTGGCTTTGATATATATTTTTAGAGCAAGGTCATTATCCACAGTCTACAAGGAAGCATGCCGTAAATATTAATAGAATACAACATTTCACAATAAACCAATAGAAAAATCATCAACCTGTTTTGGGATACAATTCAAAGATAGAACACAAACAAAGCACTCCCCCTGGACTCAATTATAAAAAAAAATTCAACTAATTTCACACTTCTTAACAAAAGTAGTTAAGTTCGTTTAATATGTTGTTTTCATACAATAAAGAGGTACATTGCCTAAATTACTCTAAATTATATTTATGGAGCATGGTGCTTAGATTTAAATATAAAGGTACTTTCGAAATGGTAGCAATAAATAAGGTTTAGGGAATTAGAATTTCCTTACATTTAAGTTCACCAAATATGACCATTTTTTGCTTAAGAGTCCAAAGGGAGTAATAAATAACAGAATGAAATTTAATTCTTCAAAATTTTGATGCAACCTAACCTTAACAAGATCTCCTAGTTCCTCGCTGCATTCAAGCTTGTCCTCTGCCAACCAGTTCTCCAACAGGTTTTTCTTGTTCTGGTTCACAACCAACCGTGACAATTCTAATGATTCAAAGGAATTCAGCTTTCCCCTGGTCAGAAGTGTTCCAAAGTACTGCAATAGTGGAGGAGTTTGCCCAGCTTGCACAGGAACACTCTGCCGTACAAAGAAGATAATAACATTTTAAACATTTATAATCTAACTTACCAAACGAAAGGACAGCACCAAAAGGCTAAAGGTAAACAACCGGAAAATAAAACTCTGAAAGTGAAGCAGGAGAAAAAAACAGAGAAAAATCTCAGATAGCAACACCCGGTCAAGAAACCTGAAATTTTGCAACTGTGTCAGGAGTTCGAAGGATTCCTTGTGGAGACTCAGCTGCAAGCTCTGCAGCTTCTTTATATTTTGTTTGGGCAAACAGTTCATGAAAACGTTCCACTACCTGTCATGTCAACAAGTTTGGATATAATATCCATGTATGAAAGAACCAAAAACACAATAATAAGAAAGATCATTTCTTAAGATACTAAAACATAGCACATCAAACAATCAATATTAAATGTTTTAGAAATTATAATTGAAGGGATTAAAACATGTAAATTCCATTGGTGAAGGTAATGACAAAAGAAACAACAGATCAACAGCATCATGAAGGTCAGTCATATACCTATCAAGACTCAAGCATAATTTTTTTACAAAAATAGGATCTCTAAAATAAAAGAAGTTTAAAACAAATATACAGAAAAAACAGAAAGGGAAAAAAATGTCTATCAAACACCTATGAAATAAACTGAAGTAGGGTCGACTAAAAGGAAGAATAATTACTCATCAAAGTATTGCACTTTTTATTGCAACCTTACCAGACTTCATGCAAGTGAACATTAGCAGTTACATCAAACCCAAGAGATTAATTCATAATGCATCCAAGTACTCTGGACCTCACTGATAACACATCCTTGAAGAAATATAGTATTACTAAAAGTGAGTTCTACACAACTGACATACCAGTTTCTCAGCACCAGGTAGATTTCCTCTTTTGGCAAGACTAACTGCTAGCTCCAAATTGTTTAACTGTTACAATAACAATATGTAATTTGTAAAATTACCACTTAATACTCCAATTTACAACAAAAAAAATAACAAGGTCAGAAACATACTTGACCACTGACAAAATTCACGATGGTTTGTTCATTAACAGTAGCCAATAAGACCTGGCCTCTCCTGTTGATGGCATAAAAGCCTCCCACAGATGTAGCCTCTGAGGTCAAAAATATAGGATCAGGACTGATTCTGTTCCTGTATACAGCTGTAGCTGTCTCCAAATCATAGACAAACAGTAGCCCAAGTTTCGTAATCACATAAATCAAATTGTATTTGTGAGATATCTGCCAAAAAACAAAGTAGGGATCAAATATCTACACTGTTTATAAAATGAACAAGTACTAGCAACTTCTGTACCTGCATGGAAACTGGAAAATCATCAGCAAAATCAGGGGGGAAGAAAAGATCTGCTTGTTTCTTTGTAAATGACGGCCT
Organism: Vigna mungo; assembly: GCA_036885675.1. Classification (NCBI taxonomy): domain Eukaryota; kingdom Viridiplantae; phylum Streptophyta; class Magnoliopsida; order Fabales; family Fabaceae; genus Vigna; species Vigna mungo. Next base: position 6,117,193 of record CP144690.1, read on the forward strand.
CCCTATAAACAAATTCATAAAGTTTGTCATGGACCAACTATATAAAAAGATTAGGTTGTTAGGTGAAGTGAAGAATGCTTGAGTGATTTTATATTGCATTTCCAACATGCCCCTTGTGCTAGAACCTTTTGGGCTTGAAGCATGGATAATCAAGAGGACACCCTGTCCTGTGCTCATGTCCAACTTTTTCTTAGAGTAGAATGGGAACAGAAAGGATAGAACTCAACCAATTTATTACTGAGGTTCTGAAAAATATTTAAAAAGCTTAAGCCATTAGGTAAGGAGACACATGAATCCGGGCTCAATTAGGATGACCAATTCATGCACATGGTTCAATTTCTTAATACCCTTATCCGTTTTAAAAAATACTGACTGGTTTCAACATACTGCTATGAAAATTAGCTACTAAAACCATTCACATCTAATGAATATTTACTGATTCATCCACCTCCCACTTTCAAACTTACATGTCTTTATAATTACAATTGGCAACCCAACATAAATTCAATACAATTACGAATGCATAATAAACTTTTTCTAACGCTTAAACACATGGTAACACCTGGAACACAATCCTCATAGCATGCTCTAAGTAACAATTAACAGTTACAGGACACAAATTATTGACAATAACCAATTTCAATTTCAGCTCTAAAATGGACATTAAAATTCACCAAGGCATGATAGAATCAATACAGCACACAAGACAGTTTTGACAACAAAACATATATTGCCCAGAATAATTACAATAAGAGATAAATCGTTAAGGAGCTGAAAAATATGCAGACCTGGCTGAGCACCCAGTTCTATAACATGCAACTTGGATGTAACCTGACCAGCATTAAGTGTCTTTGAGGCAAAAGAAATTAAAACAGAAGGGTTTTCATTTCCAGGAACCTGTCCAAAAACAACCATGATTTACCAAACATGTAGTAGCATAAGCTATTCAAGAAATATTAAATAAAATTTATATAAAACATGAGCCAAATAGTAAATGAAACGCACTTTAAATTGGGCAAATGATGCAGCATGAGCTTCAAGAGCCTGACTGCGTTGTTGATCCACAGAGAAAAGTTGCATGTTTCCCTTAACCAATTGAGGCCTCTATAATGAAAAATAATATTAATAAATACACCAAAAAAGGTCACGCTTGTTAAAATCACATTAAAGATCACAATTACACACAAATAAAGCCAGCAGAAACATGAGTAAAAACTGGTAATGAATGAAAATCCTAAATTAGATTAGAAATTTGGAAATGCGACTCATCATGATAGATAACTATTGTCCATATAGCAATGCTATTTGAACCTTAGAATCACAGAGTGGAGAATAATACAGAAAGTCATAAACTATATCACAAAGCATGTTGTCTCCACTACACTGGAACAGGGAAACCTAGTATTCTGCCTACCATTTTCCAAGTCAGACAACAATATTTTCATATATGTTTTTTATTTCAGACGTTCAAAACCTTGTTTGAAGCTTGACTAGTGCAACACCCGCAATTTTCATACAAACAGCCCACAGTACTCGATGGTGTTGTCTCTGACCAAACCCTTCCACAAAACCTGAACATAACCAATTTTCTGTTGATTGTTCTGATATGTAGAAGAAAAGTCGAGCCTGCCTTTGTCTCTGTTCAGTAGCTCCCTTTTTTTTTAATATTTTTCATTCATGTTCTACCTGTTCACCCCTATGATCCATCCAAGTGTTTCTGTTATGATTTGTTTTTTTTATTTTTTTTCATTTCATTGGAAATCCTTCAAGCGATCATGTCATGGCATCATCTTCTTGTAGGCTTAAACTTGTTTGGTTCCTTTACATTTTTTTATCATAGACCAGTCAGTTTAGTTTAAGAATATGATTTTTATTATTATGATTATGATTATATATTTCCATCATGTAATTTTTGTACTTTTGACAACTTATACATATGTATAATGTAAATTATTGAACTTGAACCTATAACCTTCAGAATAACTATCATCCCCCCCTATTCATATTCTGTCGTAACAATTTAAAAGTTGGGCACTCCACATCACTATTTAAGATTAACTATGACTACAACATCGATCAGAGATCTACCTCAGGGGAACCAGGAGCAATGCCAATCAAGACCAACCATTTTTCTGTAGGGTCACATCGATAATTAATTATCTGGTTGTTTGCCAAATTTGCTGTTCTCTCAAACATCTTAACAGGTTCAGAATCACCTACAAGTTATATAGACCATGAAGCATATACTAGTCAACAATTTGCAGAAACTACAAGCACACTGTACATGAATAAACTGGAGAATATAGCCCAGTGTACCCCATAAATGCACTGATTTAATCAAATTATCGGCCTACCTTCAATTGACCAGTGGTATACAGAGGTCTGCGTTACAAGACCCAACATCTTGGGGCTAATCCACTTCCAAAAGACAACCTATACACGATTAACAATATATGTTAAAATATTGGACCTGTTACAATATATGTGTCCATGTCATTATAATTACCTGCTCAGGCATCTGATATGATTTCATCTTTGCTTTCAGCTCAATATTAAATATTTGTAGATGATCTTGAGTAGTACCTTGCAGTTGCGCTTCAAGAGAATGAAATAACTTGTAATAAGTGAAGATAATCCAGAGGTAAACAACATTTCAAAGACAACATCAACAGAAGCACAAGCACAACAAACTGAAAACTTCAATGATTGCTCAACGTTTGGGAGCAATATGATCTATGAACATTGCAGCTCGTCTTAAATACTAATAATTTTATTTTAACCATTGAGAACTTTTTCAAACGTGAGATCTTGAAAGTTATGTATTATTGCAATATTTGATAGCCTATTGTGAAATTGCGTGTTATTGAAGTATTAGCAAAAGCAAAAAATGGAGAAAAAACATTTATCACATAATGCTCATATTTTTTATTCAAACTAACCAGAGTAAAGTCATTTTTAAACATAGTTTTTTCCAATATCTACATATCTACATTTATAAACTCTCATCTAATAGAGTGCATCTTTTTCAAATAAATATTATTATAGAACTCAAAATCTTGATATTTTAACTTCATTGCACAAAATATAAAATAAGGATACCAGTTTACTTCATCTTCTCAAACCAATCAGAGATCCCTGCTTGACAGTTATATGGCCCTAGTTATCAAGGTGCAAGTACACATGTTCAAATAACTAAGCATGTTGTAGTTGACTACACATGTTCAAATGCCCCGGGTCAAACTAATCAAGATTTAGCAGTTTATTCCAATCCATCAAACAATCTGGTCCAAAAAATAAAACAAATATATATAAAAAGAAAATTGTTCAAAGAAATCAAGCTTCCAATGGATCTTGATATCCACAAAGGCATAATTCATGTCAATACCAAGATGCCAGATAATCGATCGAGAGTATTAGTAACAGAACACAACTTGCAACACACAAACTCAGGAGAAGATTATGAAAGACCTGTCTTACCTTTCAAAGCAAGGATTCTAGAATTAGGATTCATAAGAGCGGAATCTGCAGTGATAGGCCTCCTCAAAGGCTGACTTGGCATGGCCATATCAATGATGACCACGCTATTCTGAGGAGAGGTTTCTCGAACACATATATACTTATCCGATTCCATCGTCACGTGTGTGAACGTGATGAATTGCGTATTGATGCCAATGCTCGGCAACTGCAATCACAGGTAAGATCATATGACATAAACCACGACACCTAATACACTACTAGCAAAACAATTCATCAGTAACATCGAACAATTGTGCTTCCCACTCTCCAGTTCAGAAAACAAAATAAAACTCAGATCTGCACATACGTAACTGTAAGCAAACTAGAAAACTAAAGTTGCAGAATATACTACTAGGAGACCAAAATTGACCGAGTTTGTAGCAAAACTGAGTAATTATCACAAGCCAGTGCACTTACTGTTACTTCCAGACAAAAAGAACTGTAAATTACATCAATAAAGAGAAAAAAAAGGCTCGCGTGAAAGAGATCGAAGGAGGACGTGAACTCACGGTTAGGGCTTCTTTCATGGTGATCGGAGCATTCGCGGCCGCCATGGTGGCTTAGATCGATGAACAGAAAATCAAAGACTCGGATCTGCAACCGGCGATTGAACTCGTGAATTTAAAGCGGAACAGAACAGTGAAGGATAGTAGAAAGAGAGCTTGAGGAGGATCCAAATCGCTGCGAGATCTGGATGCAGCGGAAGCAAAGACTTGGACCCTCTTCAAAGCGAAGAGGAAAGAGAGAGAAAGAAAAAGAAGTGGAAACGAAACGGGATATTGAACTTGTGACACGAATAAAACGAGGGAGAGTGAAATTGAAATTGCGTTTACACTGCTATTAGACACACAGAGAAAGGGAAGCGAAAATATTTAGGAGCGGTAATAAACTAATAATAGCATTAAAAAGGAAAAATAGAAAATCCTTTAAGAGGGACTATAGGAGCCGCGTCAACCTGCCTTGCCTTGATATTGAACACGTAAGAGGGTGTCTTGTCTTTTTCACATCCGTTTGAAATAGCGCAGCGAAAATAAAAGAGGACATTTCAGAAAGAATTTGTTTCTTTCATATCAACGAATAATAGTTGATTTTTCTTCACATGAGTGTTGTACTAGGTTTAACATGGATTAATCATTTCGTGTTGAATATAAGGAGAGGAAAAAAAATATTTCATGAGAAAATTATGTTTATATAGCTATAACTTTTTAAAAAAATTATTTTCAGTTTAAGTTAATTTTAATTCATAAAAATTATTTTATTAATTTTTTTTGTTTTAAAAGATTTTAATAGATAATTTGTTCATAATAGTTCATAATCAAAATGTTGTTTTCTAAAAGGATGGTGTTACTAAATATTAAACTAAAATTATTGTTTGCATTTCCTAAACTTTTATTATATATATTTTTTTTAATATACATTTACTTGAAGTTTCCAAAATGGGATTTAGATTGGAAATTAATTAGTTGATAACATAATTTACAGTCACACTATATTAGTAACTTAGTGCTTTGTAAATTTTCATACATATTATGTTAGAATGGTTTATATATTTTTATACATTTTATTTTAATCACAAAAATAGTATCAATCAAAATCAATTATCTATATTTAAGAGTCTATTAAGTTGGTTTGTTTGCGTATAGTTAATTATCATCATGAACATTTGTAGAAGATATGTATTTTGAATTAGATTATTATATTTTATATTTGTCATATGGTCTTATACTCACACAAAATCTTCTGAGATGTTAAAACTTTCTTATATGGTAGGTAAATTCCTTTTATCTACAAGAAATGATTTATTTTCAATCATTCTTTTAAATAATAAAAATCTCAGTCAACTTTAACCAGTTAGTATCTTCATTTGTATGAGTATAATATTAGTAGAGTTTAAATAACCTTATTATCTAATTGCACATTTTATAACCACACAATGTAGCATTTTTCTTGAAACTAACTACATTCATATATAACAATTCATCTGGCTCACTTTCATATCATCAATTATCATTACAAACACTTGTAAAAGACTCGTGTGTTGAATTAGAGTCAAGTATTTTACACTTGTCATATGACTTTTTACTTATATAGAGTCATATCTCAGGAATCAATTTTGGAACTAATTTCATAAAGATCATGCGTGTATGAGAATAAATTTTGTTATGTACAAAACTGATTCCATAGTTTTTGTGTGTTACATTGTGGTTGGAGGACGTCACAAATAAGTCATGTATATTGGTTTGAAATTTGTTTGTGCATGGTTAAGCCATTGGTAGAATTGACATAGTGATGTAACTTGTAGGTTTTGTGATTGGTTTTGTAGTGCATAGAACTCATTGTTTAAAAATTTAAACGATTTTAATATTTCATTAATATTAAATCACATGCTAACTTCTCATATAAATTTTCTTATTATGTTTGGATAAAAAATAAACTTAATTCTTTCACATAGAATATTGTTATAATTTTGATAATTTTCACAAATTTTATTGAATCATTTTTCTTTCTATTATTTTTACACCATTATTTAAATTAATCAAAATAACAATCACGGTCAATCACTGATAATTAAATACATAGTTTTTTCAATTTATTATTAAATTGATATTTAATTCAACGTGTCAACAAAATAATACCCACAAAAAGTTGAACATTTTTTATAACAAATACATTGTATTTTTTATTTATCATAATAATATTGTTTTTCTTCCATACAATTCAAGAAATTATTTTTTACAAAATTAATTTCAACCAATTTAAAATTTATTTAATATTACATTATCAATAAGGACATTTTAATAATCTCAAATTTATATTTATTAAAATGTTTTTTATCTACCATAGTCACATGTTTACTTATATCAAAATTCACTCATTTTCATTTCTAAATTTCTTAAAAACAACACGGATCATATTACATAGATAAATCACAAGAGCAAGCATTATGAGAACATGGTCAAAATATTAAACTTTTATGTATAATGAAAATTTATAGAAATTAAATTAGGTGAATTTTTAAATTTGTATAAAATATCATTTAATGTGAATAAACAGTAAAACATAAAATTATACATAATAAATAATACCAAATTTTATTAAGATTTTTTTTCTTTTCTCTCCTTGCCTTTTGAATTAGTTAGCTTATTTGTCATTTTCATATGTTCTTATCTATTTTTGAAATAAATAATTAAATATAAATTTATTTTTTTATTCTCATTTTTTTACTTGTCTCATTCCATTATTAATGAAAAAGAAAGTATCTTTCTTGTTCACTTGTGAATTTTTTTTATCTCTTAATTTTTTTGTATAATAATTTGTTTTAGGAGCATAAAAAAAAGTTGACAGTTTTTTCATAACTAATTTTTAATTATGATTTAATTATCATATATTTCCCTTGTAGCAATTACAATCTCCTCCATTCAATTGTCAAAGAATTAGAGTTGAAACAATTCTTTCAAATGTGACCAAGAAAACATGAATAATATCTGATGAGTAAAAAGGTTTGTTTAAAATAGATTTATATCACATACAAACTCAAAACTTTCATTTTCTTAATAAGAAAAAATAAAAAAAGATATTTGCAATAAATATTATTAAAGCAAAGTTGAAAATAAAATACAAAATTAATTTTTTGCTGATAATATGATTATTTATACTAAAAAATTAATTAAAATTTGTAGTCTCAGTCTGGAAGGACTGAACGAAACTCACCTCATGAAAAATAGAAGAAGTCCATGGAATTTATATTCTCAGCTTAGTTCCCTAAGTACATTATTTATTTTATAGTTAATTTATAATAAATTGTGTATTTATTCTTTTATTAGCAAATGTGATGAAATATATAAGTTTTATATATATTATTTTAGCTTCTCATGAACATGATAATCTGTCTGCTATCGTGGTCTTCTTATCATAGCTCAACATCTCGCGATCACAATAAAATAATGATTTAAAATTAGAAATTTTCATAGAATCCAACAAGACCGTTTAAAAGGTATTTACATTTCTTTCAATACCTCAATATCTTCTTCTTGAACTTCCATAAATATTACATAATGTGTATGTTATAAATTACACGATTCTAAAAGATATGTTTAATTACAAAAAATAGATTATGGTTTATATCATTTAAAATATTTCTTTAAATTATGAAATTTAGAAATCTAAAAATAGATTAAATATTATATATTTCGATCTCAAGTCCGTCAAGTATAATTGTTGTGGTCAATCACCATGTATATGAGTAACTGTCTTTTTTGGAGTCTGCTTTGTCCTTAAAATGTGCTTTAAAGGGTGAAATGATGAAAGAATATTTAAATTGTCTTGGATCTCAACTTCTAAGCGATACGAGACTATTGGATGTGACATAAACATAAGCTCCCAAATTGAGGTCTAAGGAGAATGAGGAATCATCCCCAAGTAAGGGCTTATTAAAGGACCAAATGTTCGTCTTAGAACCTCGCTATCGGATCCACGATGGGTGTCAAATGTTCTTACCGAAATGTAAAGCGCGAACCTTTGGACAAGTGACAATATCTCAGTGGTGACTTGAATTCTCTTGATGGCTAGAATTGAATCCCTCACTGTTTATAGATGAGAAATTCACCTGTAAAAAACTTTACGACCCTAAAGTTAGTATGAGAATTTGGATCTGTATGAATGAATATAAGAGAGTGTGTGTATTTTTTGTTGAAATATTATGTGTATTTACCATGTTTCTGTAAACCTTATGAGTTTTGTTGTAAAAATTGATAATATCAACAAATATAACAACTTAGTATTTATATATTAAATTAGAAAAATAATGACAATAATGTAATTTTTTACATGGTTAACCATATATTTTGTTGATATATGGTATTAAAGATATCATAACGTGATAAAATTATTGAGATTTAGTCACGTATTGTGTTAATATATGATAATTTCACTAACAAATATCTTTTATAATATTATTTAACCACTTTAGTTCAATAATGTTGAATGAACCTTGTTGGACCATGCTACTTAGTTCATTATTTAGGTGTCATGTTTGTGGGCTTATGTTATCTTGTAGGTAACTAAGGTGTCATGTTTGCAGACTTATGGTGCCATGGTTGTGAGCTTTGTGTTACCGTCTAGGTAACTTTGTGTCTCGTTCGAGGGGCTTTATTTGAGTTACTCTCTAAATAATTTAATGTCTTATTTGAGAGCTTAACTTACATTGTCGTCTAAGTAAATTAAGTGTCAGGTTTGTGGGCTTATGTTATCGTCTAGATAACAAAAGTGTCGTGTTAGTGGGTTTAACTTATGTAATCAAGTAACTCAGGGACCATATTTGTGGGCTTGTGTTATTGTCTAAATAACTCAGATGTCGCATTTGCAGACTTACGGTGCCACGTTTGTGGGTTCTATTTAGGTTATTGTCCAAGTAACTTGGTGCTTAGTTTGAAGGTTTTTGGTGCCACATTTGTGATTTTTATTTTATTATTTTGGTGACCTGGATGCTACAATTGTGGGCTTATGGTGTCATGTTTGTGGACTTTGCTTATGTTATCGTCTAGGTAACCCGGACACTATAACGTCGTGTTGCATTTGCTTTTGTACTCATGTGTTAGAACACTAAACTACTTATGTACCTGGTCATTGGAACAACAAGTTGTTATTGTACTCGAGTACTATGACACCAAGTTACTCTTGTACTTTGCACTATAACACATAGTTACTCTCGCTCTTGTATTCGGGTATTGGAACATTGAACTACTTTTGTACTCGATCACTGAAACACCAACTTGCTTTGTAACTGTGCATTAGAGTGTTGAGTTGTTATCATACTCAGACATTAAAACCCCGAGTCCACTATTGTATTTGGACATTGGAATGTCAAGTTACTTTTGTACTCGTTGAATTCTTTTTATAATCTCGATGAGGTGGAGTGTGATTTCTCCTGGACCTCTGAGACTCTTCTCGATGTGTACTTTGTTGAGCTGGACATTTTGGAGATCAAGATTATTACTTATTGGAGTGGTTGTGTGAGACTTTGCTATTCGGACAGAGTTCGACAAATGCCTATTGGGTTATTCATACTGGAGGGATTTTTCTTTCTCCATTGCATTAAGTTTATAGTTTTTTTACTCGAGTGATGTACTAACATGCGACTCTTTATTTTACTATTAATTCTCTCACACAAGCTTCTTCATGGGTTTTGTGAATGAGATTTGTATCAACTTATATGTTTTTTTCACTGTTCTCTTTATTAAAATGTTGTCTTGTCGAGCTATGGTTGCGGTTAATTCTTTTTTTCAACGAAGAAGCGCAATGATGACTTTGATGAAGCTCTGGTTTTGTAATGAAGGATGATGTAATTTGATGCTAAGACTATCCAAATTGCCCGTTGTGTGATGCATAAAAGTTTTTACATGGAAACATCATTGAAAGTTTAACAAATAGACTCTCGAGAAAGAAAGGTGAGTGACTATTGAAAAACTTAAGAATATTGTCTTTTCTAGCCAAAGTTTGACTCATAACCTTTTTATAAATTTCCTCATAAAAATCCCCAATGACACCATCACTCTGCCAAAAAATAGTATTTAAACTTAAAATGCACCTCAGAAGATGGAAGGAGAAAATAATTGAACTTCCTTAGGCCTCAATCTGTAAGCCACGTGAAACTATTGAGTGTACCAAAACAAAAGCCCTCAATCGAGGTCTGAGGGAATGACTATTTATCCCGAACGAAGGGCTTAATGTTCGTCTCAGAACCCCATTGTTGGCCTCATGATGATGTCAATGTTTCAATCTCAAGTCTGCTAAAAAACATCCTTAAGGCATTTGTCTACCTTGGATTGACCCTATAGTGGACACTGATGTTTTAATCCCAAGTTTAACGAGAATCATCTCTAGGGTCAATTAGTACATTTCCAAGGTACTGTCCGCTTTGAAAACTGAAGCCATGTCATAATTTTATTTTTAAAAGACACGTAAAAAGATAAAAGAAAAAAAAGTATTTAAACTATTTTGGACCTCAATTCCTAAATGATGCGAGACTATTATATATATGATAAGAATACCATATATTATATAATTTATTTTCAAATTTTATAATTAAAAAAATATAGAAATGAACATTTTAAACATTTCAAAGAGTGTAGACGTGGGAGAAATATTTTGAGAGTGGAAAGAGAAGGAGTTGCCTCGTTTAGGTAGACTTTTCCATAACTTTTTTTCTTCACTTCCATTAATTTTTATAATTTAGATTATATAATATAAAATATAAATGTTTTTTTAATTATAATAAAAGAAATATAAGTTATAACATATTAACTAAAAATAAAAATAACATATACCATATTTTTTATGTTTGCATAAAACGGATAATTCAAAATATAATTTTCTAAATTCAGAACGAATAATTTATTCAAATGAAATTTAAAATTAGTTATATTCTAAATTATGCAATTCAAAATATTTTTTATTCTATATTTAAAATATATAACCTAAAATTTCAAAAAGTGCAAGAAAATTTATGAAAGTGAAGGTGAAATATAGCTACAGTAAGAAATGACCCTGGTTCAAATAAGCCCAAACCCGTTTTTCTAGGTATTTCCTATTCTGAACTAAAATATCAAAATAAACTAAAAATAAAGAGCGGGAGCCTAAAGTCTAGTTCTGCTGCAAAACATTTCCTTTCACTCTTCTTCTTGAGCTCCATACTCGTTACCACCAAACTAATGCACCATAGGAACTTCCTCCGAGCTCCGAGAAAATGTCGATAGGAGTACGGTGCCTAACTGTGTTGGGCGAGTTCAAACCGTTTGGCCTCGTCGCTGAAGCTCTGGACGGCAAACCCCCTGGCACTGTCAGTGACAAGTACGATTACTTCCTCTTCGATCCAGAAATCGCGCGGGACAGAGACCCCGAAGACGAATGCGACAACGTTTCTTCGGAACCGACCACTTGTGGCGATCATGAGCTTTTCATCCGCGGCAATCGGTAATTTATCACAAAACCCTCGCTTCTCTGCTTAGTTGCTTCCGAAGGTGCGGAGAGGGAGTTAAAGGAACAAGATATGCGAAGTTTTTTTATTGTGTTCTTTTGCTGATGTTCGTTTGCTCCGCATGGTTACTACTTCATCTGAGGCTGCACGCTTGGTGCGTCACATTGGATTGCTTTATCTAACGTGGGTGCTGTTTTTGTGGCAGGATTACATGGTCGACGGGTGCGAGAGTGTTTAAGAGATTTACCTTGCCTTCTGACATTGTTAAGGTACGAGTTTTGAGTTTCCATGCTTTGAATTTGAAACGAGACTGTTTAACCCCCTATTAGAACTCATGTACTATTAAATTTTGTTGAGTGAACTAAACGTTGTTCATGGAGGAATATTTTGTCTTTCTTTGTGGACGTTTCCTCTCTGTTGTTTTTTGTGGGACTTCTATTCTATTTGAAATAGTTCATCGTGCCTTCAAAAGTCCAGGTCACCTAGGAGTTGAGGCTAAGGAGGTTGCTTTATCTTCTTCCATTTTAATCCTTCTTTCCCCATAATAAAGTCTTCCTTCGTAACATTGTTTCTGGACTTGGCTTTGGGTTTTCAAAGATTAAAGAGGTTGAAATTTATCCAATCGTCAATGGCTGTCTCAGTGCCCATGCAATGAGAAAGTGCAACAGTGGAGTCTCAAATTTGTTTATTTCTTTTCACCAGTAGTAAATTTGATACTGTTTTTTGTTGCATTTACTGAGCAGTTCTGATAACTAATTATTTTCAAATTTTAGGTGTGCTGGTGCCGTCTCAATCATATTACTGAAGCTCTTCTATGTATATTACAAAGTGATCGTTTGACCATCTATAATACATCTGGTAAGTAATAAATGAGGTTCAGCCATCGTTCAGAAGGAGAAAAAAACACGTATGACAACAAGACAATCTAGCCTTTTCCCACAAACATACATGAAAAAGACATTTAAACATTGGTCTTTGCCATTTGCCAAAATTATCAGTGTCAGATGTTTGCTGAGGTGCTATGTTTAGTAGCCAGTAATGTTAGATAAACATTACTCATTTCTGTGAACAAACATTAGCCAGTAATGCCTCTTATATATCAGATTGTCAATATTTCAAGATTTCAATTTTTGTTTTTGGTGATACAGTGGCTGAAATTTTCTCCTGTTTTATAGGTGAAGTGGTATCACTTCCACTTCCTCGTACAATCACATCTATATGGCCTCTTCCTTTTGGTTTATTACTCCAACAAGATGTTGAAGCAAATATACCTTCGCGTCTTCCTTTTTCATCTCCAAGTCCTTTGCTTAGTACGCATGATATGCTTCTTAGTGCATCTAATCTTATCCAAAAGGGGGAGGGTACTTCAATATCGTCTCATCTCATTTTGATGGATCCACTGGATGAACACCGAGTACGTTATAACAATCTACAGATTGTTGCTGAAATTTCATCGTTTTGTGTTGTGACATATTTACTTCTATAAATTCTTTCTTGGCATTTTTTTTTATTATTCACTGACATTGTTTTACTGTCACTGTAGCCAACTTTTATTGAAGAAAGAGGAAAATTGAACATGATGAAGGAATATGATGAAAAGACAATTTGGACAAGTGATCAAGTCCCACTCATGGCATCCTACAATAAAGGTTTCTTTCATTGAAGTTCTAACAATCAGATCTTGGTTTCCTTCTGAATGGCTAGTTGTCTTGCTAATTTTTATGATGGTGTTACGCTGAATTCAGGAAAGATGCAGCACTCTTTGTGGGTTGCAGAAATTGTCAATTCTAATGTTGATGATGATTCAGCTGGTAGTTTGTTACCTGTAGATCCCATGAGTGTATTGCCAAAACATTTGTCCTTTCGGAAAATATGGCAGGGAAAAGGTGCTCAGACAGCTGCTTGTAAGGTTTGACATAGTCTATTATAAGGCTTCCTCATAATTTGCTGGCTATTGTTCATCTGTACATTTAATTGTGCATTTTTTGTTTTAAACGGGAAATGCAGTTCATCAGTTAATTTCATGGTTGTTTCCTGTGGTTTCAAATATTAATATGTGAAAATAACGTAGATGCTTTATATGACATCAAAGCTGTTTATCTGTTTTTCTAGCATAGGTGATGATTGATTAATAAGTAAAAGTTTGTCAATTTGAATTTTCTCAGTTGAACATATTTAGTAAAAATACTTATTCAAGTGTATTCAATATTTGATTTGATTTTTAATATGCTTATAGAAGCAGACCACCTTGATGTGGTGGTGCTCCTTGACCTTTATTCAATATATACAATATTGTGGTAGTGTTTGCCTTGACCCTTTTTATTCTTTCTCACTTGGTCAGCCATCTGGCTTTTGTTTCTTGAATTCATTCCATCTTGCTTTGCACATTCTTAACACATTTGTGTAAATTTTCAATTTTTTAGTAAGATCCTACTTCTATGACTTTTACTTAGTTCCTTTTAGGGAATGTTTGGATTGCTCACTTTTTGTGAAAATGTTACTCCACCTCTCAAAAAAATTTGCATCGTAAAATTTAATGTTATTATTGGGAGATGGTGGCAAGACAAAATTCTGCCTTAATCTGGCAAATGGAACTGCAACCTATGGTATAAGTAAGGCAGCCAAAATAAAATATATCATATACCTAAATAGCATTGATGAAAACTTCAGAATATAATAAATAAATTAAAACAATGAAATATATCAAGAACAAACTAGACACATATTTTGAAAAGTACAATTCACAAAAGTACAGATTATGCATCGCACAAACTTAAGAGGTAATGTTATAAGCCTCATGGCAAAGTTCAGAGAAAACAAAACTCACTGAAGGTGAAATAAAGAGACTCAAAACAGAGGAATTGAAAGAAAAATTCAGACAAAGAATGAATATCGAAAACAGAAAAGTAAAAGGAGGTGAAAATAATAGAGAAGCAAAGAATTATAGAAGGATCAAAGAAACAGAGCCTTATGAACAAAGAGGTAACTTAAGTAACTGAAGTGTCAGTTTCCATAGATGGGGGGTTTGTTTGAGGTGGATACAGGTTGTTTTACTTTGTTGGAGGTGGTGTCCTCTGCCAAAAATGGTAAGATATTTTGTTGGAATCCACTTCTCCCTTGTCCGATAATCACTATTATTTAATGTTTTAACAACATTGGTAAGAATGGTATTGTAAGATATTTTGAACTTAAAAGAAGCTAACTTGTTAATCCATTAATGATGTTTTGTCTAACTATATTATCCAAAATATGTCAATGTTATTGTTTGATGAATTATTTTATTCATTTATGTTTGTAACTTTTTTTTCAGAATGACAGTGTATGTTCTGTTATAGTGTTATAGACTTGCTTCCAGTTAGCTATCACAGCAGTTGGTTTACTTACAACAGCTGTCAGTTAGCACTATTATTTTATCTTTGTACGCTTCAAGTACTTATCTAAATCTTTATCATTCGATGAAATGAAATACAGTTAGATCACAATCTAAATCTGTCTAGATCCTTTTTGATTTTACTTAGAACAGTGAAACTACTAGTCAATTAGATCGCTTGACGGATGGATTGGATTCTCCTTTTGTGTTTGGATAACTTATCATTTAGTTTATACACTTCAGTTTTATTTCTTTCCTTTTGACTCTTTCTTCAAATGACTACTAGGTTTTCATGGCTACTGATGACGATGCAACTCCTTTTGTCTGCTTTTTTCACCAAGAACAAAAAAAGTTGTTATCTCTTAGTCTTCAGATGGTTGAAATAAATAATGAGATTGTGTTTGATGTTAAACCTGATATGGGATGGAACATACATGCCATTGCAGCTTCACCTGTGACAGTAACTCGCCCAAGGTACACATCTCATCTATTTCTGCATTGAGTTTATAGTAATGGGCATAATTTCTAAGTTCTGTTCAAAACTATGTTTTCCAGGGCCAAAGTAGGAGTCCTTCCATTTTCCGACATAATGGTTTTGTCTCCTGAAAATTGTCTGCTTCTCTATGTAAGCCTGCACTTAAATTGACACATATTGATTGAGTCATTCTTCATATCTTTTTGGTGTCCTTCCTGACTCCTGGTATTTGTCTAAGTCTATAGACTATCCTTTCTCTGCACGTGTTTTCCATTATATTGTGTTCTGGTTATTATTCTTTGCATAGAGTGGATTTGATACCTCTTTTGAGCTGATGCTTGTATTGTTTTTTTTTTTTGCTTGCTGTTGTGGCTTTGTGGGTTCCTGACTCTCCTGCTTTATTTTTATTTTTGTTTCAACTTCCAATTAATGCGTCTATATAAAAATTGCTCTCTTTCTATCATATTCTTTTATCATTGAATATTTGAAGTGAACTTTATTTTATGTTTAATGTTAAATTTTGGGTATTCCCTCTTAGTATTGTCGTGGTAATAGTTTATTGATTGGCATATAACTGATGTTGTAGATATGTCTTAGTTTTTACCGACATACGTTTTTGTTCCCTGATATGTACTGGATATGGTTTCTCATAAATATGGCTATAAGCGTGGCAAATTTATTTTGGTTTGTTTGGATGAGCTGCTCAAAAAAGACTTCTAGAAAAGAAAAGTAAAAATAAAAAATGAATTTGACTTCTTTGTAAGTTAAATTTTAGTTTGTGCATAGGCTAACTTGTAGAAACTTTCTCCTAATTTCTCAGAAACTTTATTTTTAACTTATGTATAAGCTAATTTTTACCTATGGAGAGGTCAATTTCATTTTTCTCTTCACATGTTTTCTCTCTGAGATGTTCTTCTGGAGAAACTCGTCTAAATAAGTTCTGTAAGTTTTTTTTTAATATTTTTTATACTTTTTACTGCTATCACAATCTTTCTCAGATTGTCACCATTGTCCTCTGATAATTCACTTTTATGATTCCATCAAGATTGCAAAAGCATAAAGCTTTATTTAATGATATGTTGTGTTTATATTGTAGTCTGGGAAGCAGTGCCTATGCAAATATGTTTTACCTTGCTTAAATAAAGATAAGATTTTGCATGATGTGGAGATTTCAGAAGAATCTTCTCTTCGCAATGACTTAAAGATCACTGGCCTTGCTGATGCTGTTGAGGGCAGAGTCAACGTGATAGTAAACAATAGGCAGGTATGATGACTTGTATTCGGAGAAGATCTCTTTTCATTTTATTATCTTGAAGTTCGCATAATCTGTATCTTTACATCTTTTGACATCTGCTTTGCATATGCAGATCTTTAGATGTGCTTTACGCGAGAGTCCTTCATCAGTGTTAGCCAATGATTGCATCACAGCACTTGCCGAGGGGCTTTGTTCTAGTTTTTACAGACATCTTCTTGGTCTTCTATGGAAAGATGGTGATCCAGCTCATTCACCAGAAGCTGAACCCATTGTTGATTCAGAATGGAACTCCTTTTGTCATGTAATTTTGCAAATTTGCAGAAAAACTAAAATTATATGTCAAAAGGGCTCTGATTCAGTTCCACATTCTGCATGGGACTTCCTTATTACTAGTCAATTTCATTATAATTTTTGCAAGGTAAACTCCATATTTGGAATGCCTTCTGCAGTGTCACTTGATCAGAAGGAATCAAATTTCGACTCGTCATTTGTAGATGACCCACAAAATTCTGGAAAGCCATTCTATACTGATCTGTTAAGGGAAAGTATGGAATCACTTCACGGACTCTATGAAAGCCTTAAACTTGATAATCTTCGCAAAAGGTAAGTCTGTCTCTAATCTCGTGAATTATATATATAGGTTGCCTTTTCATTTTGGTCTCTAGTATACTAGCTTATGCATTTCCTGGTTATCTCTTACTTCTATCATATTAGGTGTTTTGTTTGGTAATGCTTGCCTGTTGTTTGGGAAGCAGCTAGTTGGCTGGTTTAGTGAATCTAGCCAATAATCAATATTACTTTTATGTGTAAATTCAGTGTTTAGTTTAGTAATTTAGGCAATAATCAATATTACTTTTAGCTGTAAATTCAGCTTTAAATGGCTGGTAATGCTGCCCTGTTTGTTTTATACTGGAAGACTTAAAGATAAAGTGGGATAAACCTGTGAGATTATATTGTGATAATAAATCTGGAATCAACATAGCTCACAACCTTGTACAACATGATAAAACCAAACACTTTGAAGTAGACAAACATCTTATGAAAGAAAAGCTTGACAGGGGCTTGATTTGCATTCCATATGTGTCCACTCAAGGACAGGTTGCAGACATATTCATCAAAGGGCTGAACAACAGTAACTTTGAGGGAACTATGTCCAAGCTGGGAATGGAGAACACTTATTCACTAGCTTGAGGGGGAGTGTTGAGATATTTTAGGAAGTTTTAGATTTGATTCCCATTGTTTTTAATTCTGCATATTGGTTGAATCTTGATTTTATTTCTAGCATATCAATCTCACTTGCTAGTGCGTATAAATTACATGCACTGAGTGTTGAACATGCACGCTTGATTTTAGGCTGTCTTGAAGACTTAGTTAAAACGTCCAAAAGCTGATTATTAGAGCTAATAAATTTAGTACTTAGTTCCTTGGGCAGAAACTTCTTGCTAACAAAATAGTTGATGTCTCTGTAATTGGTTCTTTTGTGAAACACTAAAATGAAAGCAATGTGAAGGGTTGCCTAATTAACACAATAATCCAAGAGATGATATTCCCTCAAAATGAATAAACAATATTTTGTGGTGTATATCTTGTCAATGAGACAATTAGTCAATCTGCATCACAATACCCTAGAATTGAGTATTTTTGATGTCCTTATACAACAATCTCTATCTTGGAGCCTTTTTAACATTACAACATTCTAGTGGTCAATGTGTGGATTATGCAACAACTTACTAACAACTTCAATTGCATAAAAAATATCAAGTCTTGTAATAGTGGGATGAATGAGTTTTAACCAGCCTCCTAATGTTTCACCTTGTCTTCCTTTAACCTCTGATTTGGGTCTAAAGAATTATTAATGAGTTTGCAATATGCCAACCCTATCTCTCTAGAATGTGAAGAGCATATATATATATATATATATATATTTTTTTTTTTTTTTTTGTGAAATTACAACACCTTCCTATGATTGAGTCACTTCAATACCTATGAAGATCATATTTTCTTTGGGAAATTACAACACCTTTCTTTGACTTGAGTCACTTCAATACCAAGAAAATATTTAAGATGACCGAGGTCTTTGGTTTAAAAATGCTTGAATAAGTGTTTATTTAGTTGAGAAATCCTAGGGGCATCATTTTTTGTAATAACTATATCATCTACATTGACCATTAGATAAACACACTCCCCAAGGAATGTATGACAATGAAAATTTGAATGATTAGTCTCACTTCGTTTCGATACAAATATGTGTATAATATGACTAAATTTACCAAACCAAGTTCGGAGTGGTTATTTCAATCCACAAATACTCAAACTAGATCATACTTCCTCTGAGAAACAAATCCAAGAGGTTGCTCAGTGTAGACCTGCTCTTCAAGGTCATCATCATAAAGGCAGAAATTTTGAATGTCAAGTTGTTGGAGTGACTGAATAACAACCATAGTAAGGAAAAGCTGAATCGAGCTAATTTTGGCCTGCGGAGAAAACATCACATTAGTCAATGCCATAAATTTGAGCATATCTCTTGGCCAGCTAGCGAACTTTAGGACAATCAACTTCACTAGGCCCGTATAAAACCGCCAATGTTCTTCTAGGGGAGGAGAGACAAGCTTCCACGTGCCACTATCCTACAGAGGTGTCAATCCTTTCTTGCTGCTAATTACAGCTGTCATAACAAAACAGTTAAACAATAGAGCTAGACTATTGCTTTACATGAGTAAAAAATAAATGTAAAGTCTAATAGATTCCACAAGAATTTTCATTCTGTCATCTGCCTTTATGATTTATTCTCCTTCTGGACCACTGATTTGTTGTTAAGGTCTGTGTCCACTGATTTCTATACCATAACTCCGTTATCTGTTCACAGCATACCTATTAGTTCCTCTCTTGCCTCTATCTTCGTTCCCTCATCATTTCATGATGTGCCCATTTCTACTATAAATTTGAAATCAATGTGAAAATTTTAGCTGAGATTTTCATCTGTCATTTACTGATGTTATGCAAAACCTTGGATTTTAGCCTTGTGAGGATGCCACCAGACTTACCTTACCAATGATACGTCATGTGACCAACAAAAACTTTTTCTGTTTTCTGAGTATCGCAGCTAAAAGGTTAATTTGATTGTCTTTTGGTTTTCGTATATTGTTCCACCATCTGGTTTAAGTATTTCATTATGTTCTTTAGGCTGTAGCTTCCCTTGTAATTCCCACTTCTAGTTTTTTCATAAAATATTGATTCTATTTGATAATTGTTGCATATGATCTACAGGGATTTGGAGCTTCTTTCAGTTCTCTTATACAACATTGCTGAATTTCTGGTTGAGGAAAACTACTTGGATCATTATATTCGTGATTTCCCTGGTCTCAGTAAAAAATTTCTGAAGCCAGGAATGTCCATTTCGCCTAAAATTTGTCCGAGTTTATTCAGATGGTTTGAAAATTGCTTGCAATATGGGTGTCATTGTGCTAATACTAATGATATTCCAGCTTTAGTGTGTAAAGAAGGAAGTTCTGTGGTTAGTGTAGCCCGGAAAGTAGTTTGCTTTTACAGCATATTATCTGGTGCCAAATTGCTGGGAAATAAGCTGTCTACTGGTGTTTACTGTTGCATTACTATGGGATCACATTCTTCAAAGGAGGAGCTTACTGTCTTAGCAATGGTTGGTGAAAGATTTGGACTTCAACAGCTGGACTCACTACCTTCTGGTGTATCTCTTCCACTTCGTCATGTAAGTTTGAATCTGTTGGTGTCAGTCTGTCAGAGTTTAAGAACTTTTTATATAAGTTAATTTAAATCATTTTACTAATTTATGGAGTATGTTCAACATTTCAAATTATCTGCCATCTTAAAAATTCAAGTGCTCATCTAGATGGTATCAGGAATTGCCTACTGTTTTTCATATTTCTGAGCTTTTCTCATCTCTGAGACAGTAAAGTTTTCCACATGTAATTGCTTGCTACTATTATTGACCGCTTTGAGCATTATGTCTTTAGAGTTTTGACATGTTTCCAGAGCATTTTTATGTCTGATTGCTGTCATGCCTTCTAGGCATTAGATAAGTGTCGTGATTCACCTCCCAATGACTGGCCAGCTGCTGCCTACGTACTTCTCGGCCGACAAGATTTAGCAATGTCAACTTTGGCACGTGAATGCAAATATAGGGGCATTGAAACACCAAGCAATGTGAATTTAATCTCCATGTCCACACCTTATATGCTAAATCTTCATCCAGTGACAATATCTTCTACTATTTCTGATGCAATTGGATTGGAAGGAGCGAAGTTTGAGGATACAGATTCAGTTGATGGGTCTATGACTGATGGTATGGAGCATATATTCAATTCTAGCACACAGTTGCGTTATGGTCGTGATCTTAGATTGAATGAGGTTAGTTTTGGCACTTTCCTTGATTATAGTAAATTTTCCCTTTTTGTATAAAAAAATAACAAATAATAATAATGCAGTGCAGTAAACAATACCTATTTTAACAGACACATATGGTTGTTATATTTGTTTACTAAATAATTAAGATAAAATTAAATTATTAAGTTTAGGAAAGGGACTAATCAAGTATAATGACTAATAGCAATATGGTTAAATAGGAAAATAAGTGTTCGGTGAATTTAATTGATGTTTGTCATCCTTTTCCTTTGTGTCTTACTTTTTCTCACTACTTAATTATTTTTGCTTGTTAAACTTTTTTCATTTTTTGATCTTATGCCAATTAAGTACCTATGTATACTTTGTGTCTGTCAATTTAAAATGAGTCGTAATTTTCGTTCGTGTCTCTTTCAATCTGGGTCTTTGAAAAACAAAGAATAGTTTTTAATGAACGAAACTTGTTGACTTTTTTAGGCTTGTTAGCCTAGTTAAGCTCATCAACTTGTTTGTAAGTCTTTCTATTAATTTGGCTTTGTAAGAACGCTTTTAGGTCAAGCCAAACTTTTAAACAAGTCATAATAGGCTCAGAAAAAGTCCTATAGTAGGTCAAGCTCAGGCCAAGGATTCCTTGATTGAGGCCTTGCTAATGACACTCCAGTTGAGGTTGAGCCATGAGGCCTGGTCGAGGCCGAGGTTGTGTCACTAATGCTTTGGTCGAGGTCAAGTTGAGGACATCTTTGCCAAAGTTGAGCCAAGGATACCCCATCTAAGGCGAACTTGACAATGCCATGGTTATGGTTCAAATCAAAGTAAATAAAAAATGTCTCAGCCAAACTTTAGAAAAGATTGTTTTGACCAAACGATAACTTGGGATGAACATTGATTTTAGAATTTTTAAAATATAAAAAATGCCCAATTTGTATCCAACTAATTGGATTGGATTTAAAATCCGAAATTGATTTGAAACGGATCCATTAAAATGAACTTAAAGTGATTTGAATACTATGGATCGGATTTGAATATCTAGATTTTTTGCACACACGTGGTGGTGTATAGAACTTTCTAATGTTAAGCCTTCTTATATTCTCATATGACATCAGGTGCCTTATAGTCTTACAGATAAGAGATTTACACTCACTTCTATTACTCATGTCGAGGATTTACATCTCGACTGCAGTACTAGATATTTGTAGTTGGTTCAATAGTGGATGACACGTTAGATTTAACAAATCTTGGTAAAATAGACTCTTATACCATCTTAAAAAATAGACTTTAAATTTAATTTAACCTCACAAAATTGGTTTGTAAGGTAATGTTTCCATTCACTTCTTATTACTATAATTTAATCATATCTCTAGTCAATGTATGCTATTAGAAAGTGAATTTTAAACATAATTCAACCTCAAAACTAGCTCGAAAGGTAAGGTTTCTATTCACTTATACATTATAATTTGGTCATATCTCTAGTCTAATGTGAGTTTTCAACATATTCCCTCACATTGAGGATTGAATATCTCTAGCATGAAAATAAATATTTATAGGTGGTCCTAGAGCAGGTAACATAATAGATCAAATCTCACTTGCATAAGTTTTGATACTATCTTAAAATGTAAACTTGAAGCATAACATAACCTCACAACATTGATTTCTAAGATAAGATTTGTGTCCATTTATATATCATATTTTCAATTGATGTGAGATTTCCAACACTATTAATACATGTATTTTACCTTAAACTAACGTTTTTTACTAGTCCACTTTTAAAGTGATTGATGCATGTTGTGCTAGTGCAGAAGTTATTTACGAACTTATTTCTTCATTTTCTGATCATGGCTATTGCTACTTCTACTAGGTTAGACGCCTTTTGTGTTCTTCAAGACCCGTGGCAATTCAAACATCTATTAACCATAGTGCTTCTGATCAGGACCTCCAGCAGGTATGTATTCCCGCAGTATTTGATTTATTTGTGTCAACAGTTTTGTTTGTAATATGATTATTCAATCACCTTATATGCTGCCAAGTCTCATTCTGCAACCTTCCTTCTTTGGTCAAATTTCTAATATACACCTATGTTAGTTTCAAACTGTCAACTAACATAAAAATGGTCTAATCCATCTATCTAATATCTAAAAAGCGAAAAGTAATGATCATATAAGATTTGTTCCTTATTTTTATAATCATAATAGAAACTTATGTAGTAAGTTTACAAGTTTATGGGTGTTTTAGAAAATAATTGGATTTGTGGTTATTAATATTATGTAGGAGCCATGTCAAAATCATTTCAACGAGAAAAAACTGTCTTTCAAATTAGACACTTTACCAATACATGTGTCGTACAAGTATCAGACACAGGACACACCATTTATGAGGCATGTCTGAGCTTCATAGATATACACACTGTATATGACCTTGGTGATTGTGACATGCATGTATCTTAGAAATTAAATTTGCTGTTATGTACTGTCATATTAACTTTAACTGGAACTCTTGCCCATTTGGTGCAATGCAAAATAAGATCTTCACAACTCACTTTTATTCGGAATAACTTTTTCTTCTGGGTGGCATTGATATTTTGGTTATCCTACATAGACTTGAGATTTTCTTAAGTGTCTTTGGTTGCATAATCTGATTGCTTGTTCCCCTCATTTTTTTGTCATAAATTTGTATTTCTTCCGAGTTTTCATGTTCAGTTGATTTTGTTATATCATCATATTTATGATTTATATATTAGGTCGGAGTATTTAATAATTGTTTAGGTAAGAAAAAAGTAATTAATGTACTCTAAACTTCACTAAATGAGTTTTATCTTTAATTATGAATGTTACAGCAATTAATAGTCTTAATTGTACTAAAGGAAAATATTATTTATTTATTTTTCACCTTTTGTTTTATCTTTACTCCCTGTTTATAATTTATTTCTATAGTTGAATGGGTATACTTTTTATTTTCCTTTTCAAAATCTTCTTTTGATTAATTTATTTTACTTTTATGAAGGCTCAGTTGTGGCATCTTGCACAAAGGACCACTTCACTTCCTCTTGGACGTGGGGCATTTACTCTTGCAACCATATATACACTCTTAACTGAGGTTCTCTTTACATTAAACTTCTTTTTTAATTCCTATTTGCCTTCACTGAGAAATTTGAAATTATTTCTGGAAATGTACACTTTCTGATCAGTTATGTCTTGAATCTTAGGCTTTTACAGTTCCAAAGCTTGTATTAGCTGGTCGGTTGCCAGCCCAACAGAATGCTACCGTAAGTGGATATCATATTCATGACAATATCTTTGTTCTGTAATACTTGTTTTGACTTGTAGAACTTTTTAGTTTTTTGTGTTTGTTGACATGAGTCATGTTTGTCTGTTCACAGGTTAATCTTGATCCAAACATCAGGAACATACAAGAACTCAGGTCGTGGCCTGAATTTCATAATGCTGTTGCTGCTGGACTTAGACTAGCCCCTCTCCAGGTTGAACATTGTTCCTCAAGTTACATAGTTTTGAATAGTTTAACTTAGTTTCTGTAAGTAAATTACTATTTTTTATAAGAAAGAAATTTATTATGAAAGGAAGGTAGATACAAAATGAAGATACAACTTCAAGGTTTAAAACCATACAACCTCTAAAATAAAAAGTATAAATATACTAAGAAACAAACAGCAAAACTTGCCAATCTCTTGAGATCTAACAAGGACACTCCTAGATATTTGAAAAGGCTTGGTTATTGTTGATATATTTGATTATTGTAATTTGGCAATTGTTGGATATTGTTAGATATCATTAATTATTGTAATTAGTCAATTCTAGGATTGCATAGTTATGGTAATTGCTAAATTATTTTTCTGTAGTTATTATCTACCATACAGAATATACACTCTGCATTCTCTTCTCATAGTGGTATCTAGAGCCTAACAAAAGGCAATCCTATTTTGTGACTTTTGGGTGGACTGTTTTTTAGCTCCCACTGGCAAGTTTACCAATGACACAAGTATGGACGTCTTTCGCATACAAATTGATGTAATTGTTGGTGCACACAATTTGTTGTTATAATTATAGAAATAAGTAGCAGATCCTATATAATAAAAATTATCCATATTATATATGTATTATTAGAACATTAACCATATCTTTATTATTAGAGGATGTTTAGGTATTGTTAAGATGTCATTAGATATTTTTAGATATAATATCATTTGTATTTGGGCTTAATCCTATTTCTTGTATGATTCCTTATTATAAATACATTACTCTAGATGAATATTCTACACAAGAGGAATAAATCCTATACATAGCTTTTCTATACATAAATAAAGCATATGTGTTGTCTTAAAAACACATGGTTTCAGTTTGCTGTCTGTTTTTCCTATGGTTTAACCATCACTATTTGAACTAATTAGTAAAATGATTGTATGCTATCAAAGACAACAACACAATAAAAAACTAAAACATACAATTTATGATTATTTGTTTTTATTAGATGTATTAGATTATTATATATCTTATTTTGATATCTTATCTTTATCTTTAGTTACTTTGTTATTATTTTTTATTTATATTTTGGACTCAGTTTATATTTTCTTTATTATAAATACAGTACCCTATGTATATGTTCTACATAAGGGAGATTAATCTCAAATCTGTTTTTCACTATGTTTAACAAGCTATCAAGAGCCTAAGTTATGTTTTTTAGAAAAATTTCATTGCCTCTGCCACTGCAATGGCTGCCGCTACAGCAGTCTGCTGCCGTAAATGTTGCTAGGGTTCCAGTTCAGACAGACGATCATATGATTTTGATTGTCTTGACTAAGCGACCACTGTACCGTTAATGACGTTTTAATTTGAGCTCTCATGCACCTCCAGAAGTCACCCACCTGCGTTGTTTTACACAATGTCTGGCGGCGCGTCCTTGCTCCTCCCAACGATTCAATGTATTTATGTTGTTTGTCAACCCAATTTTGTGTTTCAGGAGACTTGAAGTTTGGTAACATGCACAGGTTCTTTTTTGTCAATGATACTTAGCACCGTCAAGGACTTCACCAATACCTCATGAGTATAATTGCACTCTTCCTGCCTTGATGGTTCCTGGTTGAATATTTGAGTGATTTGGGACCTATTTGAAAATTCGCAAATAGTTCAGGGACCTAGGCAGTAATTTAACCTAGAAAATATGTATTAGAATTTTGAAATGGAAAATTTACTCTTCCTATCCTTTCCTTTCCCTCCAAATCCTAATTTCTAGAACCAAAGGGAAGGTGTATTGGGTCCTTTTCATTGTGTGGTAGATTGTGGATGAAATTTGTCACCTGGATTGGTGGGTAACAAATTCAGTTTTGTGTTTATCCTTGGGCTTCATTTTGTTTAGAACTTGGATTATTTCAGTAACTAAACAGATAATTTATCTTTTGGTGCTTTTTCTGTTCTTTTCTTTTTACCAAACAAACATGATTGTTAATGGAATGTGTCAGATATTAGAGGCATATACAAAAAGCTTAAAAGGCGTCTCTGTGTGTTTTAAAGCAATAGTTTAGTCTCAGCAACGTTTTTACTTAACAAAGCATTTGGTTTGAGTATTTATCATTTTAGCTTCCATATTTCTCATAATTGCATATAAATCCCTTTTGCAGGGAAGAATGTCAAGAACATGGGTTTTGTATAACAGACCTGAGGAGCCAAATTCTGTTCACGCTGGACTTCTACTTGCACTAGGATTGCATGGATTTCTGCGTGTATTAGCTGTTACTGACATCTACCAGTATTTTTCTCAGGTTTAATTCTTTAATGCTTTACTAGCGTTTCATTTTATTCTAAGGGTGATGATTTATTGTTACAAAATAGAAATAATTAATCTTAAATTTCTATTGAGAATAATATGTTGCTGCTGCTATGAGTTCAATCTTTACTTTTTTGGCCCTTTTTATAATTACTTTTTTAGTCAAATTGTGCCTAATTATTGGTTGAAAGCTGCTAAACTTAGGGTATTTGGTGCTAGTTACCAAGTGCTGCAGTCATGTAATCTTGCATTGCTGCTGCCCCTAGCTAAAGGAAGGCATTGCAGTGTGTTTGTGTCTTGTCTGTTGTGCCTGCAATGCAATTTCAAACAAATATTCTTTTTTGGTGGGGGGTTGGCAATTTTTGTTGGTAAAGGAGCAAGCAGACAATTGAGGTCGCTGATGGAAAATACAGTGTTATTTTAGAGTTTTCAGAGTTCTTTTTAAACTTAAATATTCTTATGAGAGTGATTGGAGTCATAACTAAATTCAATAAACTAAAACAGAAGTTGGAACCTGAATTTACTAAAGGTGGAGTTGCTGAAATGTTTGATTATGAGGGCCTTATTGTCACTACAAAATGGTTGATGCCATATAATTCTTTTAATTTCAATGAACTCGAGGACAATTTTGTGAGATCTTCCCTTTTATGTTATATTGTCATGTTTTCAACTTTTCCATTTTGTACGACAGTGATTTTTCTCATGTATGTTCAGGAGCATGAAAGTACCACTGTGGGATTGATGCTTGGTCTTGCAGCTTCTTATGGAGGCACTATGCATCCAGCTATATCAAAGGTATTATCAAGCACAACTTTTCTGATGAAATTGATGCTGATCTCTGCTCTTAGATGCTAGATCATAGTTTCAGTTGTATGAATTGTTTAAAAATGAAATGAGATTGAAAGTGTTATTCCTATATATAAATAATATAAAGTAATTTATATGACAATGAGTTTTGGAAATGTCTAAGAAATATGTTTTTAGTTCGTATTTGTACAATTGTAGTCATATATTTATTATGTTTTATGAATTTTTGTACATTTTTAGATATGTATCTTGCACATATTGTGTGCTGTTAGTTTTAGAGTAACCAGATCATCATATTAATGCATCATACTATCTTCTCTCTTGTCCCTCCTATGTTTGAAGAACTGATAAAATTATCCTCTCACAGACACTTTATTTTCACATTCCTGTACGACATCCATCTTCCTATCCAGAGTTAGAGGTTCCAACCTTGCTCCAGGTATCTTATATGTTCATTTTATTTGTTCAATTTAGATTAGCCTCTTTCACCCCTTCCCTCTGTGCTGGTTCTTTCTGACATCAGAAGAGGAATTATAAATACTCAAAGTTGTGCCTTTCTCTTGCTTGCTTAATTGTATGTCCTGATGAAATTCATTATTCTGTTAATAAGATTCAATTTGCATGCTATACTTCTATCACCACCCAACGATATTTTTCATGCTGAAAGTGTTATATTTTTTCAGTCAGCTGCTTTAATGTCTTTGGGGATTTTATATGAAGGTTCAGCTCACCCACAAACAATGCAGGTTTTATTGGTAACTATATTTCTCATCTTCATCGTCTGTTCATTCAATGCTTGAACTTATGCCTGAATTATTCTATTCTTGCATGCCATCAAGATAAAGTCAACATGAAGGTAGATTATAGTTGTAGTATTACTATTAATTATGCTGAATTCTATTGCTTTCTTGGACCATTTAACCAGTGGGTATGGTTGATGTCATTGTTGCCTCTTTCCCCTTCCTTTAAATGCAACATGAGTTTTGATATATTTTTAATTCATTATCATTTGTGCACTAGTGTGTTTAGGACTTGGTTTATCAAATTTGTTTGATTGCATAATCTGTCTGGTATATACATATTCTTATTTTTCAATAGCAGTTCATAAATTTCTTTCCATTTTCTTTTGTTTTGCATAATAGCTTTGTACTCTAAATAATAATACCAATCTCTTCACTGGTTGATTAGGGCTTGCAGGGTTTCTTATCTACTAAATTGTTTGGGACCTATGTTTCTATTTATTTTCTTCTTTTAACTGGTCTTCCTCTACATCTATTTAGGGTGAAATTGGGCGCCGAAGTGGAGGTGATAATGTTCTAGAGCGAGAGGGCCATGCTGTTTCTGCAGGATTTGCACTGGGTCTTGTTGCACTGGGTATTAGCGCTTAAATAAATTGCACGTTTTCGATTTTGGTTTCAGTTTTCTGGTGTTTGTCTAACCAAAATATGTTTGCCTGAAGGACGGGGGGAAGATGCACTTGGTTTCATCGACACGTTTGTGAATTGTCTGTTTCTCTACATTGGTGACAAAGTACACAATGTAATGGAATTCACAGATTTTCCAATCTTTTTTTCCCTCCCTTGCCAAGAACTTCTGTCTTTTTGTTCTATAGCAGTTAAAATGAGTCTTAGTTTTGAATGTTTGCAAGAGATCACGCGGTTGTGGTCTTGTTTCTGGCACTTTAGGACTAATAATGTGTATAATTCTATATAATGATCAACTACTTCTGCAACAGGAGAGACCTCATTTTTCAACAGTCTCAATGGACGAATGTCGTGGCTCTGCACAGGTTCAGAGAATTCAATTCATGATTTATTTTTCCACAATGAAATAAAATTGTATGAACTATAATAGTTAGGACACTCTTGCATAATTATTTTAAACATTTGTATTTGTTGTAGATGATGGATGGGACAACGGTCAATATTGATGTCACTGCACCTGGAGCCATCATTGCCATTGCTTTGATGTTTATGAAGGTGCTTCTGATGAAAACACTCTACAATAAGTAATAGATATGGCAACGGAGTCTTTATCTGCTGCAATTTAAGTTGCTTCCCAACTTTCTAACTTTGGTCTGTATTCTTTTGGACAGACAGAATCTGAGGCTATTGTGTCTAGGCTCCCAATTCCCAATACATTTTTTGATTTGCAGTATGTGAGACCTGACTTTATAATGCTTAGAGTCATTGCTCGAAATTTAATAATGTGGAGCAGGTTTGTACTGGTTTCTTTAGGTTGTTGCAACAATCTACTTGAACCTGTTTGACACCCTTTTGATCCATGTTTGCTACATATTTTTTGTAGGGTTCATCCATCAAAAGATTGGGTTTGGTCTCAAATTCCTGAGATTGTCAGAAGTGCTGTTGAAGGGATTGGAGGTGATGACAATGATATTGACGATATGGATGCTGAGGCTTTTATACAGGCCTATGTTAATATAATAGCTGGAGCTTGTATATCACTTGGTAATATGTTCATTAGTCTTCACGCTCATTTTATGATAAGTTTAAGAGAGTGCTTGTATGTTGATATCATGCAAATTCTTTGCATGAAAACATTAATCATGCTACTGAATGAAATTATTTAAATCTCCATTGCTTCTATTGTCCTAGATATATTTTCTTATCCAAAGTTCCATCTATCTTTCTTACCACTCGGTGGTTGTGGTGCTGTTTGGTCTTTTTGTCTTGAAGTGTATTCTTAACCATGTTAGGACTGGTGTTTGCTGGCACAAGAAATGAAAATGCGCAGGAATTACTTTATGAATTTGCTATTTACTTTCTTAATGAGGTCAGTACAGATTTACTCTACCTAACTCTCCAATGCAAGCTAAATGATTGGTTCTAAATGGTTTATTTTTTGTTTTGCAGATCAAGCCTGTCTCTCCTACAAGTGGAAAGGTTTTCCCGAACGGACTCTCTCACCACATTGATAGGGGCACATTGGAAACATGCCTTCACCTTATTGTTCTATCTCTATCTGTGGTGCCTGCTTTCTCCTTCTGCCACTGTCAATTAATTGTTTATTAATATCATGTCTAAAATTATATGTTTAAACTTCTGTATACTAGGTGATGGCTGGGTCAGGACATTTACAGACCTTTCGGTTGTTGAGATTTCTAAGGAGCAGAAATTGTGCAGACGGGCAGTCAAGTTATGGCATTCAGATGGCAGTAAGTTCTGCAAGTTGCCTTATTGTTTTGTAAGTTTTATTTGAGGAAATAAAATATTGAGTATCAAAGGGGTTGGGTATTGAACTTTAGGTGGTGGTTTGGTACCATCATGCTAAACAGCTATTGATCTTCAGTTTGTCTTTTTATTGCATGCCCGCAAGTATTCTGTCTTTCTGTATATACGAATATTTCTCTATGTTTTAGACATATAGAATTGTGCTTTAGATAGAAGAATCAGTGAAAAGTATTCTTCAATCATTTGGTGTCTGGTGAACCAAAAAGTGTATGCTTTGTAATCATTCATGTATATTAAGTTTCTTCTGCTTGTGCTTTATTATAAACATCAATAGACAAAGGCTTATGGAGATTCAGATAGCTTTTATTATGATAGTAATATCTAATATCTCCTTGGAATTCACATTCCTGTACTTCATTTGGTAAAACATTTTTTTTACATTACATAATCTATATTCGTGCGACATCTTGTATTTGCTCAAATTATTTCTTTTTCACACAAGTTTGATAATTAGCTTTGCTCTGTGTTTGCCTTCTGTGTTTTTTTTTTTTTTAAACCTGTTGTTTTAGGTAAGCTTAGCTACTGGTTTCTTGTTTCTTGGTGGTGGAATGAGAACATTTTCGACAACCAACCATTCCATTGCTGCTTTGCTAATTACTCTATATCCACGTTTGCCAACTGGTCCGAATGATAACAGATGCCACCTTCAGGTATGTCTGATTGGTGGAACTACTGTAATTTGTGATAAAAACTTATATGTTCATTAGTTTACAGTTGGAAATAATTTTCTGAAAAGAGTTTTTTTGGAAGGCATTTCGCCATCTATATGTACTTGCAACAGAGGCACGATGGATTCAAACAGTTGATGTTGACACGGGTCTGCCTGTTTATGCTCCTCTTGAGGTCACTGTCAGAGAAACTGAGCATTATGCAGAATCCAGCTTTTGTGAGGTCACCCCTTGCCTTCTGCCAGAAAGATCAATTGTAAGTATGAATGTCTGGGTGGTGTCTATGAGTGAAATCTGTGGGGTGCTTTAATTTGTCATATTCAGTTAATCTTTTATTTTTTTGTTTCACATTTCTTTTGTTTCTGACTGAATTCACTTTTATTTGATAGCTTTGGACTTGTAAATTTCCTATTGTTGAAGCAAAGAAAAACATTTGTAGCCTTTTACAACTAATTTGTATCGGTATTGATGGTTACAGTTGAAAAGGATACGTGTTTGTGGGCCTCGCTACTGGCCTCAAGTAATAGACTTTACTCCTGAAGGTACACAAACTGTTTTGCTGTCTATATGATCTGTTAATTATGTACTTCTTAATCAAGTAACTCCAATTGCGCATTGAATAACAGATAAACCATGGTGGAATTTTGGAGACAAGAATAATCCATTTAATTCTGGTATTCTTTTTATCAAAAGAAAGGTTGGAGCTTGTTCATATGTTGATGATCCCATTGGATGTCAGTCACTGCTATCACGTGCAATGCACAAGGTTGAAATTACATATTGTATGATGTTGCTAGACATTTTTATAATTTATTCAAGTGTTATATACCCATTTTATTTTATTGCTTGATCTAGGTGTTTGGCCTGACAAGTTTGAAAGCATCTGATACAATCAGGGACATTCGTAATGGATCTGATTCTATCACAGTTGATCAGTTGGTTGGTACCTTCTCATCTGATCCTAGTTTGATTGCTTTTGCACAACTCTGCTGTGATCCCTCTTGGTATAATAGGTAAGCTCATATTTGTAGATTATTTGTGTTCGGTTATGTTTTTATGTGTCTTCCATTCTACTTGTTTCATTTATGTAATATTTCTTAAATCTTTTGATGAATAATTAACAGTTTCATTTTATTTGACTTGCACAAAAGGAACAAATCTAAGTGTGGGTTTTCATATGCATACTAGAACTATCTGTGTAGAAAATTAAAAAAAAGGAAAGAAATTGTCAAGAAAGGAGAACACTGATTGCTCATCCATACTATAAAATGTATTTTGTACCAGATGGAGTATAACTTTTTTCCATAATTAAGTGATTTGGTTCTCCTATCTTAACAACTAACTTTTATGCGATGGCTTCCCAATTGCCTGAATACTAATCAAACAGTACAATACTTTTATAGAAAAGGGGAAGTAATATGCTATAAAGGCAGATCACAAGTATACAATGCCTTGATCATTTGCTATAACGGTTTCTGCTAGTGCTGTAAATATCCAAGATTCCGATTGTATCACTGAAATATATGAATGAAATGAGATTTTTCTCCTCCACTGTCTATTCTACTGTTCTCTTGTCCTTAATATCCAAATCTGTTTTACAATATTTTACCCTTAATTCAAGTACCTTTTTCCATCAAACATTTCGCGATAATTTTAGACAGCTGGTTACCAAGATATAATCCATATTTATTGTTGTCTGCAACAAATCTCTCGTTTAACTGAATGAATTATATCATCCCCAGCACCTTGCCAAATAAAATTTCTTATAATCCTATATTCAATAGGCTACACCTCTGGGAATATAGAGGCATAATTAGTCTTCAAATTATTCTTCAAACCTGAAATACCGATAGTCAAATTAATATTCAAATTGACTTCCAAGATAAAGGCACAAACTTTGTCAGTTAGATCAGATCATAGCTGGGTATTGTGATTGATTGATTGGAATGTACGGGAGCCTCATTTTTATCTATAGTTCACAGATACAATACATTGCATGCGGAAAAGTAATCCAGAATGTTGGGTCACTTTCATCTATCTTTGTATCATATTAACGCATGCATACCTGATTGAGGGTTTCCTTCAACAAGGTTGTTTTCTTTTTTTCATTTTTGGTTCTTAAACCATTTACATTCTATTATTCCTGGGGTTCACATTGAAGACGATAGATGATGAGTCAATGAAGATTCAAGTATGAATAATTATGCAAACTTCGGATTGTATGACATTCTTCTTTTTGTAAAGGTGCAATTTCTAAATAAATTGATGAAAATGCTTGCAGATCTGATGTTGATTTCAAGGAATTTTGCTTGCAAGTATTATTTGAGTGTGTGAGCAAGGATAGACCAGCTCTTTTACAGGTAATATACAAGAAGGTTTGTTATGCTAAATTTAAAAAAAATAGTGACGGTCCAATTTAAAAACCTTCTATGCCGGTTGCATTTCCATGTTGATCATACATGCCACGTTTCAGATAATGAGATTCTGCACTTTTTAAAATTTGAATGTTATGATATTCTGCTTTAGTGATGGTTTTATTATGCAGGTTTATTTGTCATTGTACACAACTGTTGAATCGATGGCCGAACAAGTTACTAAGGGTGCCGTTGGTTTTAGTGACTCGCTCTCTATATCTGGTTTTAAGGTAGTTCTATGCTTAGTCTTGATGATTGTACTTTCTTTTTCAAGTACTAATCTATCTCTAAACTGGTTTATAAGCTCAGCTCGTAAGGTACACATCTTTTGTCTTAGCAATAGTGATCTTTGCTAGGATTTAAGTACAATAAGAGAGTCCAACTTTAAAGACTAGTCCATTAGATGGGAGGACCTCAAGGTTTAGTTACCACATCAAGTATCTTGTTCTGATTTGAGACTCGTCACATTGCCACCCTCTTTAATGGCCAACATCACTCTACGAGTCTAATCCGGTAGCACCCCTTTTATCTTTGATGGCTTCACTGATCTATCGGTCTGCTATTTTCACCTTATTCCAGCTCTTTTCATAAACCAACTCTCAACAAAAAACATCAATAATTGTTAGGATATTTTAACCACAGGAGGAGAACCATACATAAAATACTAGTTCATTAAATAGGAGAACCTCAAGGCTTAAGTACCACATCAAGTAGTTTGTTTCACTCAATGTGTGACTCCTAAAGTCTCTGATTTAAACTAATTGTGATTTGTTCAAATAAAATTAATCTTAATTCTCTAAGTCTTTTAAGTTTTTGCACGAGGACGAATCTTGATGCAATGGAAGATTGTTTGCTTGTGTTTGTGATGTCATGGTTGGTCATGACTAAAGTCTGCCTCTCCTGTCGCTAAGTTGGTAGATCCAATCCAGACCTCATGTGCGAACCCTCATGCACTAGGCCACTGGCACTGGCCCACTCCTTATAAGCATGTGTGTGACTCGATGGTAATTGTTTCTGCTTGCAGCTTGCACTAATCTATATCGAGGCACTGATGACTGGAAAACTGTCTGCCCCAAAAGGAGGAATTGTTCAATCAACATTTGTTGGTTCGCTTCGGAAGCAGGTGGAAGAGCTCTTAAATTGTTCCCAGGAATTGAAGGACGATTTCCATAACTACTTGAAATTGGGAAAATGGCCTGATGGAGAATCCCAAAATAAACGTTCAATACTTCTGTCGTGGTTTCTTCAGTGGTTTGATGTACCAGCATCATCTGTAATTAGGACGAATGTAGATAGACTCAAACCTAAGCTTATGTCGTCATCTTCAGTTCCCTTCTTGCGCCTGCTTTTTCCAAGAACTCACATTCGTGTGATCAGTGAAATAGATAGATGTTTGTCATAATTGTTGATCATCTGTAACATTTATTTTTATTGATATTACTATTATTATTATTATTATAAAGATTAATTTTAATATTTTGATAGACAAATATTAATGTACAGTAGTTTTACACTGCAGGGGTGCAATTACTACCTAGAGCTAGCTGCATCTAGGCCTAGCTAGTACTTTTTCATAGGCTTCTTACGTATCTACAAATTTTTCCTTTACATTTTAAAATTTTTACATTCAAGTCTTATGCATGTCATTAAATGGACATCAAGGTGCGTTCTATTATTTTTAATATGGCTCTATTAGGTGATATTAGGAGTTCATTTGTTTAGCTTTTTTTCATAAAAAAAAACAGCTTCATTTAAAAGGCAAAAAATGAAAATTATATTTGAAACATGAATCTGATGAAAGCTTATTGACTATTTTTAAAAATTATCCAGTCGCTTTTGATAAAGAACATGACATAGTGTTTTAAATGGTACTTTTTATGAAATAAAAAAGTTTATTACCGAGGGAATTAAATTTAATGGATGATATGCTTCATAATGAGACAGAATGTTTCAGTGTGTTGCACAAACTTTTTCTCAAAGATACCAACAGTATATAGAAAAAGTAGTTTGATCAATAAACAATGGCCAAGTAATTATTATTTTTTTTTATCTAATTATAGTGTTGTTTCCTTAAAAACTGGTCGTAAATTTAATGTTAAGATTTCGATTTGGTGTAATTTTTTATGGACGCTGGCCTCGGTTTACTTGAGTGAAAATTAGATGCAATTTCTGAAGTATCATATTTTCAAACATGCAAGGAGGAAGGATCATAGTATACAATTATTTAAAAAAACGACAAAAGACTATTTAGAAGCCGAAAATTGAAGCAATTATTGTAAGAAAATAAAGTAAAAACCTTCGTGCTTTATTTTCTCTTCATTTAAGGAACAAGGGTTCATTGTACATTTAAGGATCTTGCTGTGTCTCCGTACTTGGCTAAATTGGCTTAAGAAAGAAACACGAGTAAATAAAAGGAGGTAAAAAGGTCCAATTCCTAAAGGAAAAAAAAAGTCGATAAAAAGTGACTAAAACTTACAAAAACTGAAACAAATGCCGAGGCATTAAAGGGAAAAAGGAGAAATAATAACAATTAAGAAAATAGTGAAAAGGAAATAAGAGTATGTGTGAAGATCTCTATAGGTAGTTTGATGCGGGTCAAGATTGAGAGATGATTCGTGTATAGAAGAACTCATTCCAAGTGTCAGGTAATCCTGGTAAACACCAATGGATGCAATCTGCATAATTAGTAGGATCAGCTTGCTGTTCCGGAGTTAGCATCTTGCCTTGGCGTATGGTGTAAACAGAAGTGTGTGCATCTTTTCTCAGCTCTGATAAAGTAGTGATGTTAATGAAGTACACTGGCACCTTCATTGATTCTGTCACATTGTTGGCAATTGCAAAAAGTCGACGATCTGTTCCCACATCCAATGGGCTTGACATGTTCACCACAGGAGTCCTTTCTTTAGCACATTTTATTCCATCTGGGTTGTTCCAATTCTCAGGCCTACATAATCACATGCTTATATGTAAATTTCAATCCAAAGGGTATAAAAAAAAAAAGTAGCAAATGTGTTGTTGCATACTGTAACTTTCACTGATTAACTGTTGATGGAAAATTGCAAGTGGGTTAAACTGTTTGGTACTAACTGATGTCACTGAAGATGCTTATAGAGTCTTTACATTACTTAAATTTTATTTACCTTTTCATGTCTTTATCTCATATTATAAAAATCAATGCCTGCTGATTCTTGTAATTTAAATATGAAAAAGCATTAAGAAAACTTACTTGATGTGTAGAGGGGACGTGCTGCTGAAGAAAACTTTGGTTCTATTTGGGTCAATGTTCTCATCTACCCATTTGGACCATGTTTTGAGGACTCTCTCATATGCTATTGGCCGAGGAACTTCATCGTACTCCGTGGACCCTTCATCGAATGATCCTCGTCTGATGCATCACACAAGAATCCACAAACTCAACAATTTCCTTCAAAATTACGAAACCTTAAAGAAAGGGAAAAAAATTAATTATCATTTGTGCTTACAGGACTTTCATAGTGAAAGTGTTCATCCACCAAATATAGGTGTTGAAGATCAAGAAGTCTGCATCCTTCCAATTCACTCCATGCTTTTCGATCGATTCAGGCATGATTATACGGTTCAATATGCTGTGCATGTTTGGATCATCTGAATTTGACTCTACGAGGAATGGTGCCCAATAGAATTCCACAGTGGTAACATGCTCTGGCTCCTACACAAAAATAAACCAACCACATAGTACTACTCAGCAAGAGTGCATTCTAAGACATGTTAATCGAATATTCCCGACAAATTGTGTGCTTTCTTAACTACCAAGAGATAGCCACAATCTCCCAAAACAAGAACTTTCACACAAATAGGTAGCTTGGAACTTAAAAAACTTCATATTAGGCCATCAAATGCAGTGCCCCCCACCACCCTCATGCATCAAATGATTATATTTTCAGCTTTGCACCGGCTCTAGCTCATAAGGGTAAAGTCTAATCAATGAAGAAAAAGTAGCACTTGAGCAGTCACATAATATAATATATGTGATGGTCTTTTGAGGGAGATTTACCTAACAAAAAGCTTAACAATAACAAAACTTTAGCTAAACTTATATAAGAGATGCACTATTTGTAACTCAATTTTAAGATAAATAAGTTTTTAAACTTTTTTTATCTTTATTCAATTGGATTTTCTAACAATATGCAATTATGATTTCTGATCATCAGATGGGGCAGCTGGGGTAACTATAATTTCAATAAATTTCCATCTAATATCTAAGTATTTTTAGCTTCCTCATTGGAAAACTCGACAAAAGTTCACACTCAAACAACATCTTCTATAAAAGACATGTTTATAGGAGTTTTCTTCTAGAAGTTCATTATAAAAACGACATGTTTATTTAGAGGAGTTTTACCACAAGTTCATTAATTTGAAGTTCTTTTTTTCGCTTTTACGTAATGTTAAATTTAATTTATTTTTTCCTTATTTTTCAGTAGGACTTGAAGGAGAAACTCATCTTTCATTCCCATAACATAATGTCTTCCCCAGTTGTCATACTTGAACAAGAAGAGAAAAAGGAGAAACGCAATTACGAACCATGATTTTGAAGATGGCAAGAGAACCAGTCTTGTACCATGTCTTGTTATGTGAAGGAACTGCAGAATTGACCATACAAACCATTGATTCCCACTGGTTCCTATTCAGCGAATCTCCGACAAACATAAGCCTCTTCCCTCTGATCTTCTCAAACAAAAGCTTCGGTTTGAACCTTAACGATTTCATAAAAACGCAAACAACATAAGAACACTACCAAAAGAAAAAGACAAAAAAACTTAGAAGTTTGAGGACAGAAAGAAAAATACTTTGGCAGAGAACAATCTCTTGGCTTCCATTTCCAGTTCTGATACAAAGAATCAGGTCGTCCATTCTTCATGCATGTCACTTGTGAAGTGAGAAACTCACACTGATCTTCTTTATACAAAGGGTGTGTCACGTTATCCAAAACCCACTCTCCAGTATACAAGTCACAATCTTCTGGAGGCAGCTCAACTTTCTCTTCTTCCTCTTCTTCTTCTTCTTCTTCTTCCACTTCTTCCTCTTCCTCCGCACGTGGCAGTTCAATCTTCTTCTCTTTCTCCACAACAGTTTTCAAATCAACACGCTCCTGTGCCTCATCAGAATCTTCATCCTCTCCGCCACTCTTCTCTAGTTGCGCCCTTGAACTCTTGGAAACCGTCACTGTGACAGTGTCTTCAGCCTCCCTTTGAACAACAGCACTCTCTTTCACGTCCTTTCTCGCTCCCCCTTCAACAGAATCAACCTCTTTCCCTACTCCTTCTTGTGTTTCACGCGCTTTGTGACTGGAAAATGGGAACTCGGCAATGGACTTAACGTCCTCGTTGTACATGAAGAGACCAAAGAGGAATATGGAAAACACGACGACGAAAATAGAGAGGTTGTTGTTCTTTCGAGCCTTCATTGCCCCCATCTCAGAGGTGAATAGAGGAGTTTTCCTTCGAAGAGGCTGCATGGGAGAGAGAGAAGAAAGAAGTGATATCAGAAAAATAGTAACAATGACAGTAATCTCTGAGCAAAGAAGATGCAAAGAGAGGTAGAGATATAGGCAGGAGAGGAAGTAGAGACATTGAAATTGTAGTATTAGGTTGGGTTTGTTCGTTTAATTAAGGTTTGGTGAAATGGTGTTGTCTTTCAAGAATATACAAGAGGCTATTGGTGGAGGAAAGTTGTCTTTCTCAACTCTCAAGCTAGGATTATCTATATATGTTGATCTATAGTTTTCTTTTTTTTCTTAGAATTATGTGTATATGAAAAATTAAAAGTTTGCTTTATTTTATTGTTGTTGTAATTTTGGTTGAGTTTGAAGATGGAAGTGGTTGTTCTTGTGTTTAGGACAATACGTGATCTCAAAGGCAGCTTGAAAGTTGGTAGCAATCACAGTCAGTGGCAAAGGGTGGTGGTTTTTGGAGTTTTGGTGGACACAATGTTGCTGTCTTTCGGTTTTCACTCTTCAGATTTTAAGGTAACTTTAATTGATGGTGAGAGAGTTGTGTTGTGTTCTTTTCTCTTGTGTCGTTGCGTTGAGTGTAGATTCAACAAATCTATATAAGTCAACTAATAATTTTAAATGCCAAAACATATATCTTACTTTGCTGCATAATTTGTAAAGTTACCATACAAATTTTGAAATTTAACAGCAGAAATATATATGATATATGAACAAACAATAATGTTAATAAAAGGAAATAGATATAAGTTACTTTTACATTTACAGAATATAACGATAATACGATAAAATGGTTATAAAGTATAAAATTTTATATTTTTTTAAGAAAAAATAAAATAAAATAATATCAAATAAATATAAAAATGTTAGATGTGTCAAACAAAACAATATTCTTCTAACATATACGATGATGTATGAGCATAAAAATAATGACAAGAGAGAGACATATTGAAAATAATTTTGAATGAGTTATTAAAAGTTACTGGTATTAAATAAGAAATTTAGACATTGATTTGGATAATTTAATATTATGACAAAACCATTCATCTGCCACAATCCAAACATGTTGAGAAGTAAAAGGGTACACTTTTCAACTTAGATTTGCATTAGACCAAACTTAAAGGTGAGATAGAACACACAAATAAAGAGAATCTACGAGGAGAATGAATTGGTGAAAAAAAATTATATTGCCTAATATACTTCTAAGAATACTTTTTGAATTACTTAATAAAGAAAAATAAGAGATAGAAAAAAAGGAGCATTAAAATTTTTTCGGCTAAATATTTTTTTAATGATTTTTTTTTTCAATTTTATTCATTTGGAATACTAAATTTCGGTTTCGCCAAGAGAAAAATTAAATCAATAAACACACTCTGAATAGTATTTGAGTAGTTGAATAAGATATTATATATCTTTATCCAAAGTATTTAGTTTTTCTTTTTCATTTTATTAAAGTTATGTAAAACTTTTTTAGCTAATGGTATGTGTAATATTTCACGTGTGAAAAACGAATTTCACCTAATAAAATATAAAAGCATTTTTTACTCTTTAAGACTTAATTACAAATAACTAAAATATAATAAATGCATTGAATATATTCTTAGCCATCTAGATTTGTGAACTTTCTAATGTTTTGATAATTTAATGAAGATTGACCCAATCGCTGCCTCCAATTTTCTCATGCAAGAAAGATCTTGAATCCTTTCACAAAGTAGCTCTTAATAAAATAGTATTTTGTTTATATTAATACGTTTCAATTCCGTGTCAAATTTATTATTCTGCTAACATCAATATTATAACGGTACAACAATTTTGTCAAAATTTGTCACTTGAATGACTTGTTCAAACTTTTGAATTTTCGACTAAATTAATCTCAAATTTTGAAAAACAGTTAAAATTAAGAAACAAAATTATATTTAATTTTATATTTAATATCAATCTCTATTACCTGAATTATTAAAGTAAAACTTTAACATGTAATAAAGTAATTTAAAACCAATGTTTTTATATAGCCGAACTATTTACTGCTAATTTTATTTGAAGACGTAATTATACTAGAGCGTTCTTTTTCCCCTAAGAAGTTGGTATAGTGATGATTAACTTAGTGAGAAACATACATATAAAAATTAGAAGCATTGAAAGATAAACTTCTAAAAGCATCAAAGCCAAACATCTTATTAACTTTGAGATGTATATATCATATTAGCTAAACGGCAACATCACTGTGTCAAAGCAAACTAAAATCATTAACGACCCTTGCATAAATATGTGGAAGGTCATCACCTAATTCTAACTAACATGTGAAAATGAATGATGTAAAAGAAAATAACACTATTAAAAAAACAAAAAAGGTTTCTTAACAACTTTTTTACAATTCATTCATCTTAAATATGCGAACCAATAAAATAATAAAAAATATTTAAGTTATCATAGTAAAAAAAAAATGTGGTAGAAGTCCGAGAATGAATCATGTTTCGTGCCCACCAACATTTCTTTTAGTTTTTCATATTATTCTGTTTTTGAGCAAGGCCCTTCCAACTATTAGATTCACAGTTTTTATATTCTGGATATATATATTTTAAAATATAAGATAAAAAATATATTTAAATTATATATTTTAGAATATATATAATTTAAAATTAATTTTTTGTATTTTAAATTGTGTATTTCAAATAAAAAAAATGTATTTGAGATGATATATTCTGGAATACCAAATAAAAATTATATTGCAAATTGTATATTTCAAAATATAAAATTTTTGTTTCAGTTCCGGAATATAATAATTTATAGGAGTGTAGAAAAAAAATTATGTAGGTGCAAAAAGAAACTGGCTTATTTTCATTTCTGGATATCAGTTTTTTGGCGCCCTGCTAGATGGAGGGTTAAATCTTTAGCCAAACAAATTCCACTTTCATTGTAGTAGACTGTTCTAAATTCAACTTAAAGGGTGTTGCTCCCTCCACCTTTCCCAAGTGGATCCTGCACTTCTCCATTATTTTAATTTATTTCAAAAATATTCTACACTTTTCCATTATTTTCTTTTATTCCAAAAATACCCTACATCTCCCTAATATCCTCTTTCTCCCTCTACATTAATGGAGCATTTACATGTTCAAATTTGAATTTGTGATATATTATAAAATATAAAATTCAAAGGAAACTTCGATATTAGTACTTCTACCATTTCCATTTTATAAAATTAAAAGTTAGATGCAAATATAAAATAATAAACATAATAATATTAATAGTAAATAATGATATATTATTATTATTATTATTATATACTAACTTTATAATTACGAAAGAACTAAATAAATTCTAAATCTTTAACAAATAATTTTTTTTATATTTTAAGTATTTAATAATACTTTTGTATTATTTATCTAATAAATTAAATATTTTATTCAAGTTATTTAGGTCAAACATGTTGGTGAGTTAAAACATAATATAATGTTAAAAATTATAAATATTATATGTAAAAAAAAACACACACATATATATAAACATTTTTCTATAAATTTAGAACACAATTTTTTACTATTTATTAAGTAATTTGAAAAGAAAAAAATATATATTCAACAGCGAAAATAAGATGGAATCAAACCTATTTAAGAAAATATATCAGAAGTTAAAATTTGAGTCATGTAAATGCTTCATTAATGAGCCATGTAAATGCTCCATTAATGTAGAGAGAGAAAGAGAAAGATTGTTAAGGATAGTAGGGAGGTGTAGGGTATTTTTGGAATAAAAAAAATAGTGGGGAGGTGTAGAATATTTCTGAAATAAATTAAAACAGTGAGGAGGTGCAGGACCCACTTGGGGAGGTGGAGAGAGCAACACCCCAACTTAAATATGCTTTTGGTGTAAAAATTACAAAGTTATTATATGTGAGATTTTCCTAATAAAATTAATAATTTCGAGGACATTGATATAAAAAAGAAGTTACTATAAGAGGTTAATTAAACCCTCATGGATTTAAGTAACGAAATTATTTTTAACGTTCATTAAGTTTCAAAGGTTTATTTCAAAATGTCATAAAAATATTCTATTTATTTTAAACTTTAGTAAACTTGATGAAAAAAACAATGAGGT
The DNA here is from genome assembly GCA_036885675.1 of Vigna mungo. Taxonomy (NCBI): domain Eukaryota; kingdom Viridiplantae; phylum Streptophyta; class Magnoliopsida; order Fabales; family Fabaceae; genus Vigna; species Vigna mungo. The sequence continues at coordinate 6,160,653 of CP144690.1, forward strand.
CTACCAACCTTATAAAAGGTTACTTCTTTTATTAATAGGTTAATAAAAACTTTACGAAGGATGTACCAATCTTATGGATATAGAAAATAAGGTGTACAAACCTATAGTGTATCAACCCTACAAATGAAGGAATTAAGGTATACAAACCTCATGAATGAAAGAAGTGAGGTGTATGTTTGATACCAATTTCCAAATTTGTTAGCGATGACTTAGCTCATCCTAGTTGGCATTAGTTATGTTTGATGAACTAAGTGTTCTTTAGAATAGTAGAATTTAGAAGCTCGTCTCATTACTGTTTGAAAAATTTGTTGTTGGTTATAGGTAAGTTTTTGCTATCAAAGTTAGTTCTTATGGTGCTATTGATCACCTCGAAGTTTGTCTTATGGCAAGTAGCAAAATGACTTCTGTTCACTTATTTAGAACTTTCAACAATGCTTTCTTTATTAATTAGATGTCAAAAATGTTTTTCTCAATGAAGATTTGTATGAAGAGATTTATATGGAGTAACCTCAAAGATTTGTTGCTCATGGAGAGTTTTTTGAATTGGTATGTTCTCTTCACAAATCTTTATGTGGTCTAAAATAGTCTCATAGGGTGTGGTCTGGAAAATTTATCAATGTTCTTCAACAATTTGGTATAACTCAGCATGAGACATATCATTTAGTATTTTATCGTCACTTAAGTGTTGTTTGTCTATTTGATTGTATATGTTGATGACATTGTTTTTACAGACAGTGACCAACATGACATCTCCCAGATGAAACAACATCTTTGCCACCATTTTCAGACTAAAAATCTTGGCAAACTTAGATATTTCTTGAGTATTGAGGTAGCACAATCCAACAATTATATTGTTATATCGTAAAAGAAGTATGTATTGAATATTTTGGAGGCAATTGAGTTGATGAATTCAAAATTTATTGACACACCCATCTTAATACAAAAACAGGGGGAACCTATTTCAAATCTTGAGCAATATAGAAGATTAGTTAGGAAATTGAATTATCTTATAATTACTTGTCCTAACATTTCCTTTGCAGTTAGTGTAATGAGTCAATTTCTCAATTCTCCATGTGAAGATCATCGAAATGAATTCATTTGTGTATTAAAGTCATTAAAGGATTTCTTGGAAAAAGTTTTTTATATGGTTTCAATAACCATAAAAGAGTTATTTGTTATTCATATATTGATTGGGTAAGATCTCTTTTTGATATAAGATCTATTTCTAGGTATTGTATCTCCATTGGTAGTAACTTGATCTCTTGGAAGAGCAAGAAACAAAGTGTTGTGGAAAAATTTAGTGTGTTGTGCAAATATTTAGTGCAGAAACAAAATGTTGAGTTATGATGTTAGCCACTTGTGAACTTGTTTGGCTTATGTAATTGCTTACAGAGTTATAATTTGAAGATGTCACTCAAATGAAACTTATGTGTGACAATCAAGTTGTTTTTCATATTAATTTTAATCCTTTCATGAGAGGACCAAATACATTGAACTTGATTGTCATTTCATTTGAGAGAAGATTGGATCTAGAGATATTAAGACTGAGTTTGTTAACTCAAATAATCAATTAATAAATATTTTCACTAAATCTATATAGAGACCAATAATTGATCATATTTGTAACAAACTTGATACATATAATTTATATACATCAACTTAAGAGAAAATATTAAATATATTATCTTTTATCTTTTGTTTCTTTGTTATTAACCTTTTCTATCATTATTTATATTGGGTTTAGCCAATATATTTTTAAATCATAAATACAAAACCTGTATTTTCTACATAAAAAAGATTAATGTTATGTCTAATTTTTCATTATATTCAATAAGTAAATAAATTAAAGTATATTTATCTCATATAATATAAATTTGTTTATCATAATTAAATAAAAATAAAGATATAGTCTAACAACTAAAGAAAATATAATAAATCTTAAGGTAATAATTTATATGGTAATACCAAAATTAAGTTTGTGAACCTTAATCTTTTGTAAAAGAATTACAAACTTAATAAAATACTTGATTATAAATAAAACTGATAAAACAAAAAACTAGATAGAATAGTGTAGTGCTGATCTGTTTAGAAAGATTCTTGTATTTACTGGTTATAATAACTTTATCATAATTATTTTTAAAAATTTATATTTAAGACAAGTTTAATCAGTTAACTGTATAAACAAATTTACGTCAATTGAAATCAAATAAAAATTAAAAAGTTTTTATTGAAAATATTGATTATTTTAAAAATAATAATTCAAGTTATATGTACTGGTCACCCGGCCCGGCTTCAGGCCGACCCACAGGACTAATGGTCGGTCGGCCTCAAGAATAATCGAGAACTTCAGGACCGGCCGGTCATCCCCGATGACTGTGAGGAAGGTTAATTTTGATAAGAGTTTAACATGTTTGGGCCCTGATTAAAAGGGTATTGGGCCGTGATTAATAAAGTCTTAACCACGGGCCCAAAACTAACACTATATATAGAGGTCAACAGGAAGAGGTAGGTACGTTAAATTGAATAGCATTTAATACTGTGAACTTAAAAACCGAACGACCATAATCTAACTTGAGCGTCGGAGCATCTTTAACAGGTACCCGACCGGCCAGTTTGGAGAGGAGACCCAGGATCGTGAAGTGGCATAGGAGCGGACGGCTTGAAGGAGTGAGAAGTAAATGTGTAGGTGAGTGTGACCGGACCCACTACCGAAACATTTTGCGGCCAAATGGGAGGGTCCTTTCCGAATCACCGAAGTATTGAGAAATGGTGCCTACCGTTTAAGTAAACCGGACGGGCGGCCCATACCGAACACGTGGAATGCCTCTCATTTAAAATTTTACTTTAGTTAAAATCTTTTATGTATTCACATGCTCTATGTAATGAAATTCGCAGCATTTTCCAAGTCAATTCGGACTAACGACGAAACGCCTAACACTGACCTCGACCAAGAGGCGAACGCAACACCTTTACGGATTCAAGCAATCGAAGTCCAGGTCGAGGAACGGAATTATCCTCTCGACCTGGCCGGGGTGGTGAACGGCAATGCCCTGCCGCCCCGACGTGCGAAGTCCAGGTCGAGGAACGGAATTATCCTCTCGACCTGGCCGGGGTGGTGAATGGCAATGCCCTGCCGCCCCGACTTACCGAAGTCCAGGTCGAGGAACGGAATTATCCTCTCGACCTGGCCGGGGTGGTGAACGGCAATGCCCTGCCGCCCCGACTTACGAAGTCCAGGTCGAGGAACGGAATTATCCTCTCCACCTGGCCGGGTTGGTGAACGGCAATGCCCTGCCGCCCCAACTTGCGAAGTCCAGGTCGAGGAACGGAATTATCCTCTCGACCTGGCCGGGGTGGTAAACGACAATGCCCTGCCGCCCCAACTTGCGAAAAAATCGTCCCGGGACGGGGTATCAAACGAGAACAATACGAGTTAAAAGCAAAAGCGGCGTAACTTGCATTATAAATGAATGAAAATGTTCATTGCATTAAAATAAAAGGGGCAGATGTACATGAATCCGACGACCACAAAACGCGCCGGCTAAACCAATTAAGAGGACAATGTTCAAAAAGCAAAAAGTATATCCCTTTCCCCCGGCTATCTAAAAAGCTAACCCCCGGATATTACTGCCCGGCTCGGTCATCGTCCTCTTCGTCATCGGCCGCTCCATCTTCCTCCGCCTCCTCCTCGATCACATCATCCGGCACAGGAACAGGCCTCATCTCCCCGTCAAAAATGTCCTGGGCGATGTCAAAACCGACTGTCATGGGGTCGGCCTTGAGCAAATAAGCCACTTGACGGAGGGCTTTATTAAAACCCTCTTCATGTTCGATCTGGACATCGGCGCGGAGAACCGTAATGGAATCATTGGCCGAGGCAACCTCTCCGGCCAACCGAGCAATCTCCTCCTTTTGCTCCTTTCCCTTCCCCTCCGCCTCATGGAAGGACACCTTCAGCTGATCATTTTCCTCGGCAACTTCCGAGAATCTGGTCCGCAAGCCGGTTAATTGCTTGGTGAGAGTGGCCACCTCTATGCAGGCGCCTTCATATTTCTTAGTCAGGGCCGCCTGCACTTCTATGCACTTTGAGTGCTCCAAGCCAAGCACGGTCAGCTCATTCCGAAGGTCTTCGGTTTCCTTCTTCGAGGCCGTCAGTTCGTGCTGAATTTCCTCGGCTCCGCGTCGATCGGCGAACCGGTTGAGATACCAATTCAGCATGGCGCCGCGACAGTTGAACTCGAGGGCGGCTTTCGTTAGTTCTTTTTCAGAAAGAGATTCCACGATCTCCCTCTGGGCAGAACTCATCCGGAAATCTATCCAGTCACTCACGCCAAAGGCGGCGTCAAGCAGACCCCCGGTCAGAGGGCGAGGATCACTGCCCTCTCGCCGACTCCTCTTAGAAGAGGATTCTCTGGATTTCCTCTTCTTTTTGGAGGACGGGTTGGTGTGAGCAGAGGGAGTGGCCTGAGACGTGCCCGGAGCGGACGTACCAGCTTGTCCGATAGGATTGGCCTGCGCGGAAGGGATGGTGGCCGCCGCTGACGATTCAATGTCCACCACGGGGACTTGGTGGGCGGCCACCGTGGTCTTCAGGCCAGCGGCCCCTGCGGACGGCGCGCGGGATTCGGCGGCCGTGTTCACCTTGCTGGAGCCAGCCTGGCCAATTTCTCTTTTGGGGGGAGGAGGAATAAAGCTTGTTCGGCGAGGGGTAGGAAGCGCCATTCTATCTGCAACAAGAAGGAAGATTCAGTTAAGTCGACAACGAACTTATAAGAATACGAGTAAAAATAGCATACCGAACGCCACACGGGTAAAATCCTCGTGGCAAAGACAGCCGACCAATTGTCGGGCATGGAGACGGCGGGGAAGGTCGTTGATGATTTTCACGGCATCCCGTTCGGCGGGGGTCATGTCATCGGTAGAAACAGCACAAACCCTGACGGGGCGTTCGGTCCAGTAGTAAGGAAACAGAGGTTCGTCGGCGGAGTCGCGAAACTGGGAACGACCGGCCTCCTTTATTATTACTTTAAAATAACTTGTCTTGAACTTTTTGAATGAATCGGCATACGCTTTGAAAAGGCAAGCATCTTGTACCGATGTCAAGGAGACCCATCCGTGTTTCGGTGGTGGCCGAACATGAAAATAATGGAAAAACACGTTAAGAGTGGGCGTGATGCCCAAAGCCGCACACATCACCATGAACGCTTGGATGCAGGCCCACCCGTTCGGGTGCAACTGGCAGGGGGCGACGTTAATACGGCGAAGTACTGCCGCCTGGAAATTGGAAAAAGGAATCCGAACGAACATCCTAGTAAATAAAAAGGTATATACATAGAAGAAATCCTCGATGCTTGACTCTTTCCCGTGGAAGACACGTTCGTTAGGACGACAGACGCCGAGACGTATCAACCGGGCGTCCTCTTCGTCCCGAACCACAAACGACTGGTTAGACCAGGCCAGTAAGTCTCTCCGGCTTCTAATATCGGTTTCGTGGGCCGCTACTTCGGATGATGCCCAAGCATACCCATTTATGGTCGGCCACCCCCCGGTCGGAGACGGATCCGTTCCGTCAACCACTACTCCGCCTTCCAGGAGAAAAAGGATGGCGCCATGCCAAACTCGGTCACCTCCCGAACGCGAGGAACCTGAGTTCGCGCTGGACGATGACCCCCCGCCACTGTTGGAGTAGCCCCCACCGTCTCCACCTGCTGACCCTGTAGAGGAAGACAAGGAAACCGTAGCCATTTATTTACCTGAAGACAAAGAAATCTTTGAGAGAGCCGACGGTCAGAGTAGTAAAGAAGAAAGAAAGGTGAAAAATAAGGTAACAGTCCCCACTATTTATAGTGAAAATTTTTGAAACCGCCCCTGCATCTCCACCGTCGAAAGGGACCACGATTAAGGGCCCAGATTGAAGGACTCCTCCACTGCCCGAGGCACTCAACCAATCGCAAAGCGACACGACTTCTCCCGCCCAAAATTCCAAAATTTCCCGCCCAAAGTTCCAAATCATTTTAAACGCAGCGGCGACTGCGTGCCTGAGGCTTGGCCGGCTTCATTTTCCCGCGCAAAGTTCCAAATCATTTTAAACGCAGCGGCGACCGCGTGCCTGAGGCTTGGCCGGCTTCATTTTCCCGCTCAAAGTTCCAAATCAAAGTTCCACACCATTTTAAACCCAACGGCAACTAGTTGCCTAGGGCTTGGGGGGCTTGATGTACTGGTCACCCGGCCCGGCTTCAGGCCGACCCACAGGACTAATGGTCGGTCGGCCTCAAGAATAATCGAGAACTTCAGGACCGGCCGGTCATCCCCGATGACCGTGAGGAAGGTTAATTTTGATAAGAGTTTAACATGTTTGGGCCCTGATTAAAAGGGTATTGGGCCATGATTAATAAAGTCTTAACCACGGGCCCAAAACTAACACTATATATAGAGGTCAACAGGAAGAGGTAGGTACGTTAAATTGAATAGCATTTAATACTGTGAACTTAAAAACCGAACGACCATAATCTAACTTGAGCGTCGGAGCATCTTTAACAGGTACCCGACCGGCCAGTTTGGAGAGGAAACCCAGGATCGTGAAGTGGCATAGGAGCGGACGGCTTGAAGGAGTGAGAAGTAAATGTGTAGGTGAGTATGACCGGACCCACTACCGAAACATTATACTTTTAAGAGTAGATACAAGTATATCTAATGTTCTTTTATCATTACTTTAATATAAACAAAATCTATTTTCTTCTTCCTCTTCTTCATAGATAGAGATAGACGGACATTCCATGAGGAAATTCAATGTTTAATAATACTTCACTGAAAGATATAATTAAAGGCACTGTATGGCGATGGCAGAATTGTACCCAAACTGACACACACTGAATTATAGATTGAAAGCTAAAGTGAAAAAAAAAAAGTGAGACAGTTCTCTAACTTGAAAATCAATCCAATAAATAAATGAAGCATATACATCTCATTATTGTAGTCCTCATATATCTAAAACTGGACCAACATCACTGACATCAGAAATTAATGAATCTATCACAAAAAGAGATGGCTGAGAACAACAACTTCATCTTCAACTTCTAAGCAACACGATACCTATCCAATGGATCATTGAAAAGGATGAGTTCATGGTATACCCTCCAAGCGTAGTTCTCAAAATCGAAAGACTTGAACACCCTCTCTTCTCCTTCATCACCACCACACTCATTTTCTTCTTCAACCTCATTATTTGCTTTCGGAACAAGTGGAGCCACTCTGCTTTCTGTCGGAAGAGTTATCAGCAACGACATTGTTATGCTCCGTGAACCTTTTTCCTCTCCCACTGTTGCCACTGGTCTGCCTCTAACTTTCTTCAACTTCCCATTGCTCCACACCTACACAATAATGTTGCTTAAATTCATATAGTAGCCCACTTCGTTAATGCATGATAGAAAATTGTATGAAGAAAATAATATTGTAAAAAGCTTTTTAAGGAATGTGAAACCGACTCTTAAGAAGCTATAAGACACAACATAAACACAAACACTTGGGGGACACTATGGTTTTTCTCTTTTCACTTCTTTAGTGGAGGAGTTGGGTGCCCTATGCATGATATAGCATTTGAGATTTGAGGGATTTTGCGCTTCGTCCCCTTTTTCTGAGCTGAATTGGTGATTTTTCAACTTTAGGGCACATCCCTATGACAAATGAAGAAAAGAACACAACCCCACATAGGGACATTGCTAACCACTGCATTATGAGCTGCTTGGGTATAATAAAGAAGGGGCCCAGCCAACATAAATTATCTGCTGACTCAAAATCAGGATTTCTACGATATGTACACTGAAAACAATGATAATGGTTATTTCATATACCATTGTAATAAACATATTTTAATTATTATCATTCTTAAAGTTACAAATAATGTAGAATGACATCACCCAAAAATTACATTTCCCTCGTTTATAAAACAAGGAAAAAAAATGATTAATATTAATTTGTTTGTACTTTACTGTTTTGACTTTATATAAAAATCATAACTTTTTGTCCTTAAACAAGTATTTTAATTAAATTAAGTAATAATTAAACCTTAAGAAAAAAGGAAAAGACATGTCAGATGGCTAAAATGCTGCCTCATTAACTGGAATGACATAGTTCAAATATTCAGCTGTTTTTTCAAACTTCAAATTATGGATGTTTCAAGATCAAACTATGCATGCACTGGAGGGATAGTAGAGTAATTACAACTCACACCAAACTTTAAACTATAGCCAACATGATTACGTGACAAACTGACAATCTTACATATAAGCTTTTTCCCCAAACCAAGCCACTAAGTAGGAGAAACAAAAAAATAAATAAAATATTTTAAAAGCAAGAAGATAACACAACATAATTAACAAATATCCAAACCATAAAGCAAACAAGTCATTAATAACATTAACAAGCCACAAAAACATTTATTAATTAATTAAAAACATAACCTAAAAAATAATTAATTTACCTGAGCAATATCACCAACAGTGACCAAAATCGACTCCACGTGTGGTAGCACAGAAACCCATCCGGAATCCGACAGCATCGAGTACTTCTGATTCCTAATCTGGTACTGTAGCCCGATTATAAACGGGTAAAACCCATCCGATTTGTTTCCTGGCACGGACTCCGAAATCCATAGTAGAGAACGTACGCGGGTCGGGTCATTCCCTGTCGGATTCTCGCACCCCAAGGCATTGGTTAACTCATCAACGATCTTCAACCCCAAGTTCTCCAGCGCGCGTGTGAACTCGCGCAGAGAGGCTAGAGAGACCTCGGTCGACTCAGTCGAGCACGCTGAGTCGAAGCGGAATGACTCGACGAGTTCGTCGTCGTCGTCTTCGTCGCCGCGGCCGTAGCCGAGAGGCCAGCTTTCAGGGATAAGAGAATCTTTCTGGTCGCGAGGAAGGTCGAAGAGCGAGAGCGCTTCCGACTCGGCCGCGCTGGCGAGTTCGGGGGGAACCGAGTGATCTGTGAGTTGCGCGTAACCGAGTTGCGAGACACCGGAGAAGATGTCTTTTAGGGAGGAGAGGGAGGGGAGACGTGTGGCGGCGGAGGAGGAAGAGGAGGAGCGGCGCGTGGGGAGGGAGAGCGTGGGCGGGAGGCGGTGGAGGAGGCGCGAGAGCGCGTCGGCGGTGTCAGAAGAGGACAGGAGGTTGTCGTGGTGCGCCGCTGGTGTTGGCGGCGGAGCTGAGGTGGCGCCTCCATAAAGGTTCGGTAGGAGTTGGCGTTGTTGCTCTTGAGTTGAAGAGGCCATGACGTGAGAGAATAATAATAATAATAATACAATATAACGACAGTGTGAAAAATTTTGGAGCTGCGTTGTGTTCTTATATGTTGAGCTTATTTTGATGAAAAGGAGCGTGCGAATATGGGAAACAAAGAAAATTTCACACGTGTGATGGAGCAGTCTATTTGCCTTTTTCCACGACTCTGATAAGGTTTTATTGGTAACATAATCATTATTCGTCCTCGTGGTTCCAAATGAGACAATTTAGTTAACAATGTATTAGTTGGCAGTCATTGAAACAAAAGGGAATTTGGGTTGGAATATTTTTAAACGCATTTATGACCTAATGTATCTAATGGAAATTGTCAACAACAAGATTAAGAGAAACATTCACATTTGAGGATATTTTAATTTGACATTATTGATTATATTAAATGTTTTATTTTTTATTATAAGGAGTTTAATAATAATTTGAATACTGAGACGAAAGTGATCCTAAGGAGTTTAATGTTTGTGACCTACATAAACTTAGGCTAAATATAGAAACTTATAATAATATATTAAATATATTTTATCTCCTCAGGTACCTTCAAACATAGATGTTTGTAACAATACTGTGTGTCATCTTTTAAAAGTAATATGTTTGGTGCGTCTAACAGTCAGTGTTAAATAAACAGAAGACAAGTAACAGTGACATAGAATATCTTGAATGAAGAGATGAGTCTAACCCCATTGCTTTAATCTTTGGCAGATTTGCATAAAAAAATGGTAGCTTTAGAAGGTATGCAGGTTTTAGGGTTAGGGGTGATAGTTAGTGGCAGCCTTGTGTGTTTTCATTTGGGAGGAAAAGATGCATCTCTCATGGCAGCAAAGGACATGCACAGGTGGTAGTTGGACTCAACAGCTGGATAAAGCTCTCACCTCCGTCTTTGTTTATTCATCTTTTTCTTTCAATTTTTTACCTCAACTTATTTTTAATACTATAACAAATATATAAAATAAATTGAAGGATGAAATATTTTTCTAGTTCTTAAACGTGGATGTCAAATTAAAATTCATTATACTCTTAAATTTTGATGTATTTTGGTCTTTAAACTTTAAAAATAATAAATATAATTATTTTAATCTAACTGAGTTGAATTTTAAAAAATTCTTATTTTGGTTAAAAAAATTATATTCAAGTTTAATAACTAATTTCATAATTTTAAGAATTAAAAACATATTTAATTTTAAATTAAAATAACAAAAAATCATTAAGTATATAAACTTGTTTAACTCATTAACCTATACTAAATTGAGTTAGATTACGAAATTTCTAACTTAAAAAAAGAGTGAATTTGAATAGAGTATTTTTAACTCAATATGTAATGAACCAATATGTAAACCAAGTTAATTAACTTTAACGTTTCTTATTCTTACCATAAATAAAAATATGTTACTCTAAATATTCTAATAGACTAAGTTTAACCTATTAAGACTTTTACTTATCTTCTATTCGATTAAGTTTAACCTATTCAAGGTATTGCAAATGTAATGCAAGAAATTCATGATTAAGTAAATTAATATGAAATATTTATCTGTTTTATTAATGCTTTTTTTTTCTCAAATAAATGTGATAATCAACTTCAATAACCTTTAATTAACCATTTGAATGTTTAATTATGCACATATTATATTACTTTTAAAATATAAATATATATATATATATATATATATATATATATATATATTTCCAAGTAAATTAAAAATATTAAAAAAAAGTTACAATTTAGAACTACGTGGAGGAGAAGTTTAATCATTCTTATAATAAATCATAGAAATCACGCTAACAGTTATTTAAGATTAAATGCCCGTGAAAGATTATAGTTTTAAAAGAATAAACTCAATATGATTGTCTATGATAAATTTATTAGTTTTAATAATAATTAGTTTAAGAAATATAAGAGTTTAGAAAATTGAGATTTAGAGTTGATAATATATTTAAAGTAATGAAGGTTGAATAATTTTAATAATAAAAATTGAAAGTATAAATAGAATTAATATAGAGGATTTTATTATCTTAAAATTACATCATTATTCTAAATATTTTTTTTTCTTTCTTTTCTTTAAGTCTTTTTACTATACGTTTTGAAGATAGGAGATCATTATGATTCTTGAGGCGAACTCTCCATTTTTGTCCCATCAATTGTTCTAATAGTGTAAATTGATTTTTTTTTTACCTTTTTCTTAGTATGTATGTTTTTTGTGTGCATGTGGATCATCTTGGTTCTCATGTAGTGTCTGAGCTTTCTATAAGAGTCTATGTTTATCAGTGATCCTAATGGTGTGCATTGATCATGTTTGTGTTGTTCATAAGAGTATATAGAGCTTCTTTTGTGCCTGGAAGTGTTTTAGGATTCTTGAGAAGTTTGGTTTTTTTTCAAGTAAGGAAAACTAATTGCATTGTTTTTAAGTTATAAATATCTTGAAACTTGTGATTTGCATGTTTGAGTTGTATTGGGAAGTTCGATTTGTTGGATGTTTGTATTGTTGATTGCCTTGGTTAAGTTATGTTGATTAGAGAACTTAAGAACTTATCAATTAAGTCATTGGTGTCTGCCTTGACATTAAAAGTTGTTTTTGACCAAGGTACTAAGAAGGAAATACCAATTTGACCATTTGAATATGTTTCATTTTCCCTTAATCACAGAAAGTCATATGTTGATATCTGATATAACGTTGAGTGGTGATAGGCTGGCGTTGAGCGGTGGCAAGTTGACGCTAAACTTTAGTTCATTATGTAGGTCTAGAAGCATTTTAGCTTCAGATTGTTGAGCGACAGTTTTGTATGTTGAGTGTCTAAAATTGTAAATGCTTTGGTGTTGAACAACACCAAGGAACTATTGAGCGTCATTTTTATACCACAGGTCTTGAGCATTTTAGCTATAGGACACTGAGTGCCAGAAAATGTCACTGAGTGTCCACTTTTGCAAGAAGAATGTCGTTGAACATTAGGACTGTCATTGAGCGTCACCTTTTATGAAAGGCTTGACACTAAGCATCACCTTTGAGCCTTAGTGTGTATGTTGGAATTTTCTTCTTCTTTAACTTGTTTTAGATAGATTTACCATGAATTTTATGTGTGATTAAAAGTATTAAGGTGTTTTATTAGATGATAATATTGTTGTGAACATGTATGGTAAATGTTTTTGAAGGAATTTTAAAGAAATTTTTTTTTTAGTAATTTCATTAATGTATGCATTGATATATTGGTTCTGTATTAGGAGTTGAGAATTATCTTGTTCCTCTAATAATCATCCAATAGTAGAGAATGGTAAGATATGTGGTGAGAAGAGTAAAAGATCTCAGTCTAGGAGTTTTACCTATGTTAACCAACTAACATTGTATGTGATATAATAAAACCCATTGACAATGACTTTGTATAGTATTAGAGGCCACTACACGTGCATAACTCCCTAGAGTCTCGTATTAGTATATGTATCTGGATCGTTAAGTCTAATATGAGTCTTTGTATAATTGATTGTTATTATGAATGATTTATACGTGATTTAGACTTGTTTTATTGTTACTCTTTTCACATATTTGTTTATTTATTTTTCTTTGTTTGTAATAATGACCTTAATAATGTGAACAGATAATCGTTGATATGGTACATGACAAGGATAGTGCGATGATATAGTTTTGATGATATAATTTTAAGGTGATATTATATATAATATTCTTCTTTTTGAAACTTAGTTTCTCTTAATTTAGTTACATGTTTTTATTAATTTATTTATATAATTATCTCTATATAATAATATGGATGATTGTAATAATATAGTAGTTATTTATAGTTTTTTTAGTTGATAATTATTATATCTATAATGTTTTGTTTACTAATTTTACTCTATCATACAATAATTATATAAAAATAATATAAGTACGGTAAGAAAATTATATTAACAATGCGTATCTAACTTTTCTTTTTAAAGAAGACATGTTTTCTTTTATTCTTTTTTAAAAGAAGAGGTGGAGAGAGAAAAGCAAAGTGGCTTCTTTGGATCGATCTTAATTTTCGAATTATTTCGTGTGTAACTAATACTACTTGGTGTTCCGGCGTTCAGATCAGATCCCCAAATCATCTATGAACTTTAAAGGTTGAGATCTAACGGTCCATGTGACCCTCGAGGCTTGGTATCACCGTCCATTTCATTAAGAAAACTGGGAGGATCACACATGCACGGTGCACCATACTGGTGATTCACACGGCACCTGAAGCACCAAGAAACAGAAAATCGAAATACAAAAACCAGAGGAAGCTCTTAGATTGGATCGTCGTCAACAATGTTCTCTCGATTATTCAATAAATCACCACCGGAACAACATGTTCAGGTACGTGCTCAATTTGCGCCCTAAACTAACGCTATTCACGTTCATTGCAGATTTCAGCATCTTCGATTTTTTTTCTTGTAGTGGTTACGAGTTCCGGTGCACAATGTTAAGGAGCTTTTTGTTTCTTTTGTTGGCTAGTGCATTCATATTATATGAGTTTGTATTTCTTTATGACCACAAATCCTGAAACTGATTGTTTCTGAACGTTTTTTTGCGTCGCTGGGCAGCAGGACGTGGTGCACAACAGTGTTTCGTCGGCGAATTTCGATCCGCAAGTTGTTTTTCACTATGGCGTTCCATCTACCGCGTCTATTCTTGCTTTTGATCACTTCCAAAACCTATTAGCAATGGGAACACTGTGAGTTTTTATTGGTTGTGTTTATTGGCTTTGAGTTGGAACAACGCGTTCTTTCCATGTTTTCTGCCTTATTGGAATTCTCCGTTCGAATGATATCGAAATGGAGAATTCCTTTGTTAAACAACAGTCTATTTTTTATGTTATTGGAACTAGTTGATGAAATAATACGTTGCGCACTTTATCTTGTTATTGTTATTGAAGGGAATTTTGTATGTTCTGAAATATTATTTTTAACTATGTCTCTTTTTTTCTAACCATGCATAATTTCATCATTCAATTGTTGTGAAGATTGAGGGTTATTAGCTTAGATGTAGGAATATTTTTGTTTCTTTTTAGAATATTACGGTAGTTATCACTACATTGTGGCGTTGAGAGCTAGACAATAGTTACTGGTAATCACCTATTACTGCACTGTGACGTTGAGAGCTAGACAGTTTCAATTAGTGGCTTTTTGAGTTGACTTTGGCATTTTCCTCCCTGTTGTAGGGATGGAAGGATAAAGGTGTGCGGTGGCAACAATATTGAAGGGATTCTGATCTCTCCCAAGCAAGCACCCTTCAAGAATTTAGAGGTCTGTAATTTTGGACCAATGTTGATACCTGAAATTAAAGAGTGTCATCAATCATTTAATGGTGTATTTTGTTTTGCATTTTTTCTGAGTATTAGCATCTCTGGAATCCATGTATATGTGGCTATGTGTGGGTATGGCATTTATTTGCATGCTTATTGATGAGTGTTATACATTAATTAAAGTTTAGAAATCCAATGGAATGATTTTGAGGAATTTCATGAATAATATTATATCTCATCGTTTTTAACTTTTCCCACAGTTCTTGGAAAACCAAGGTTTCCTTGCCAGCGTCTCAAATGATAATGAAATACAGGTAACTTACAAGTTTACTAGGGTTCTTTTAAACTGCTTTATAACCAGGCACCCTCGAATATGCTTTGTAATTGTTTGCAGAAAAATATGTTTTTGATGTACCAAAGTATTTTAATGTTCTATTTTAATCCTTATAAAAATGCAATTCGTTACTAGTCCTTACATTTTCGCAGAAAATGTGTTTTTTTACTGCTGATTCGGGACTAGAACCAGATCACTTTGGTTAATCTGATGGCATAATCATTAAAATTTTAAGTGACGAAAAAGGAATTTTGAGATATTTCGAGGTGTGAAAAACTTATGTTACCATTTTTTTTGGGTATTCCATATGAGCGTTCTTTCCTTTAATGCTTTTGTTTAACAATGTTTAACTTTTATACCGAGTTTTTCCCCGTACTCTCATTTTCTCCTTTCATCTGTTTCATTCACTAACCTGTTCAGTATGTTTCTGCTAATGGCAGGTTTGGGATTTAAAAAGCAAACAAATTGCTTCTGCCTTGCAGTGGGAATCCATCATAACTGCTTTCTCTGTTATTTATGGCACCAGTTACATGTAAAATACTTGTGTAGATAATTTTCTGTCTGAATTTGGATGCTACTTTTTCTAATAAAATCTTTGTAAATGGGTGTATAAAAATTTCACCCTCTCTTATCGAAATTCAGGTATGTTGGAACTGAGTATGGGATGGTATATGTGTTGATGTTCGATTCTGAAGACAGAAAAATTAAAATATTGCCCTATTATGTTCCCACAAATGTTATATCTGGTAAGTACATATTCTCGTTACTCATTTACTCCTTTTTCTAATATTTATGTATGTTACGTTTTATACAGATGTTCTGTAACCAGTTGACTTCAATCTTTAAGCTGTTGGGTGATGACATAAGATTTTTTTTATATATCCCTTCTTTATGCAAAATTCATTTAGGCTTGAGCTGTAATTAAAGTCAGATCCAAAACTATCTTATGTTGAAATAATATTTTGATGGTTTATTCAGAGGCTTTTATACCATGTTAAGGAATTGCTTGACCAAAATGTGTAAAAGCTTTAACTCTTACGCTAATGGTGTAGTCCTTCATGCCGACGTTTCTTGTATACCTGTTTTTATATATTCCATCATATTGAAGCTTTATAAGTTTCTATGGATTCTTATTAACCAACTTAGTAAACCTTGTGATAATCTTCAAGGAAATCTCCCTAGTGGAGCAGATTATTTTGGCATGTCATAAATCTAACATAAGTTCGTACTTCCTAGCAAGCCACACGCTTGTTGCTAATATATAAGTTAGAGTTTTTTGCACGGCTAATCAAATAGTTCTGAAAGTCTAACAGCTAACTTGTTGCAAACTGTTTCTCACCTTTGCAGAAGCAGCTGGAATGTCACTTGATCAGGTTTCAGTTGTCAGAGTTCTCCATCAACCATGTTCTGATGGAAACAGGCAAGACAGGAACATACTTAAAGTTTCTCTAATTGATTTCCTTATGTTCTATGAAGAAATTGTGAGACATGAATTTTAGGTAATTTTGCATCTCAGATTAGGCTAATTGGTTATTCTATTAAATAGTCATATATTTAGCATTTTCTAAATCATGTGTGGGAGTAAGTTTGAGCTCAGATAGATTTTACCACAGAACATGGCTAACTTATAACCATAGGACAAAAGTTTCGTTCATAATGATTTTGATGAAGTATATATGCAATATTTTAGCCATGATATTAGGGGAAAGAAAAATTTTAATCATTTTTGTAGTGCGGCAATGGACTGTACTTAGGATTTTCAAATTCAAATGATCGGAGTTTCCTTTGTTTGAAATATACAACATGAAGAATAAACTTAATCCAGATGTATATGGAGGACATCATCACAAAATTAATTTGACATGTTTAACATTCATTAACACATAAGATACATTCTTACACATGTATACATAGTAAACGTACATATACTTTCATGAATTTTAAGGGAACTTAACTTTTGTATAATGTGTTTGGTATGTTCATGTTTTAGTTGATTTAATTGAAATTGTCATTTTGCAGATTACTAATTGCATATGAAAATGGTTTGATGGTACTCTGGGATGCTTCTAAAGATCGAATTGTTCTCATGAGAAACCACAAAGATATCAAATTAAAGAGAAAAATCGTGGCTAGTTATCTAAATGGCCCTAGGCCTCAGCTTTCTAATGATGAACTAGACCATGAAGAGCAGGAAAAGGAGATAAGCTCTCTATCTTGGGCATCTAATGATGGATCAGTTGTTGTTGTTGGTTATGTAGATGGTGATATAATGTTTTGGGATTTGTCAAATGCTAACTTCCCCCAAGATCAACAAGTCAAAACATTGTCGAATGATGTTGTCAAGCTTCAATTATTATCAGCTGACACAAGACTCCCTATTACTGTTCTACATTGGTTGGCCAATAACAAAGGGGGGAAACTTTTTGTCTATGGTGGCTGTGAGATTGGGTCTGAAGAAGTTCTGACGGTAAGCTTCATATGCATAGTGGCCATTTGATTTTAGTTTTTTAATAGTTATTGTAATAATTGAAAAACATCATGATGTTAACATTTGCAGGAAATTAAGCGCAGATGGTAAAAAGTTTCCTTTGTTTTTGGTTATAGTTGTGGTGTTTGAATGTAATACCACAAAAAAAGCCATAATAATGAGCGCCCAAGTTCAAGTAGTCACAAGATCTTACCTAGAAAGGTAATCTTGTGAATATTTCAGTGAGTTATGGGTGGAAGATTGTGTGAGGTGGGTATCTTGGTAGGAAAAGCATGGGTTTTATCCCGGTGATTGAAGAGGCTGGAGAAACACGGTCAAGGATCTATCTATGCCCACTTTGAGAATGTTCCTGGATTTTAACTTCGGACTCCGAAATGTTAATAATCTTTTATAACAATTTTTTGACAATAGGTTACATGTCATTATTTTATTAATTCGTTTAAATTTATTGAACCAATCACAAGCTACCATATAAGCCTATTGTAAAAAGTTATCAAAAAGAAGTTGTTGAAAAAAAATTTCCTTTGTAAAAAGACCGATTTCAGACCTTCAATTGAAGGACTGGATAGACCAATTCCTACCAAATACGCCACATTAAAAAAGAAAGGAAGCAAACGGTCTTAGATTAATACATTAAATTATTGGTCTGTGCTTTTTTATTCTCTTTGTGCTTTTTTTTTGGTTATAAGTGCTCAGTATAAATCTTGTTATCCTGATATAACGAGAACTTATGGAGTAAACACTGTTCATCTCTTGTTCATTATTTCTTTATTTTTGTTGAATAACAACTTCTGTTGAAACTGATTGTTGCAATAATTAGTATTTCACTTTTGCTACATTAGACTTGAAAATTGGGCATGTCATGTTGCCAGTGTCAGTAGGCTGTTGAGTTTCATAAACTTTATGTAGATAATTAATGTGTCCCTACAATATGGTCTTTTCATGTTTACAGGTTTTGAGCATTGATTGGTCCGGTGGACTTGAAAATCTAAAGTGTACCGGCCGCATTGATGTTACTCTTCATGGTTCTTTTGCTGATATGGCCTTGTTATGTCGTGATTGCCATACTGAGGGAACTTGTAATGTGCTATCTGTATTGACAAGTCCTGGACAACTGGATATTTATGACAATGATTATCTGTCTTCTTTGATGTCCCAGAAAGAAAAGAAGACTTCTGTTCCCACAGTGCAGTATCCCATCCTCGTACCCACTCGTGAACCACACATGACAACTTCAAGGCTTGATGTGGTATGTCAAGATGTAAAGTCATTTAAAGCCTTGTTCAAGGTAATGTAGATGTATTAGATCTAAAAATTCTTTTTTTTCCGTGTCTAGCTGCTAACCCTATTTTCAATATTGTATAATGTTGAGCTTGCAGTGTCAACTCAACACTAATAGCATACAATGTCTGTGTAGATTCTTGAAGCTGGAAAGCATCATTCAATACAAAATCAGAAAAGTATTGGTACAAAGTGGCCTTTGACTGGTGGTGTTCCAGGTCTTCCTTTCAAAGAAAACCATCCTATCATTCAAATATACATAGCTGGTTACCAAGATGGATCTGTTCAGATATGGGATGCCACATATCCTGCTTTGTCGATTGCTTACAATATAAAATCTGAGGTTAGTGATCAGCTTATTTTGCAATCTACAATCTTTTATCCAGTGGTGATTTTCCCCCCACCTCCACCTTTGTTGCATTTGTATATTTATTGAAACTCGTATATTGGAGACATGTTTGTCAATCGTGAAGAAAATTAATTTTTAATTGGCAGGTTGGTGATGTTAAAATTGGCAATGCAAGTGCGTCAGTATCAGCATTGGGCTTTTGCCCTGATACGCTACATCTCTCTGTTGGTGATGAAAGTGGTGTTGTAAGTTACATTAGTATTTAGAATTATTCATTTTTTTTTATTCAGGAGTCTTGACCTCAAATGCCTGGTAATTGTATGCTATGAACATATGTAGGTACGTCTATATGCTCTAATAAGAAGCTCAAATAGCACATCTGTGCACTTCGTGACAGGAAATGGAACTGAAGGTTTGGTTCTTTCTTGTTTTCTATTTGAATTGCAAACAAATTTTCTCTTGATTTGTTTCAAGTGTTGAGTCGCTTTTACAGTTACTAATCTTTATATACCTTGCTCCATTGCCATCTTGTGATGACAAGTGTACTGGAAAAAGTTTCAGTTTGTTTGAAGAGTTGGACATGTCTGCCTACTTTGGAGATCAATTTTTAAATCTTTTTTACGAAGTTTTGTGGGTGACAAGGAGAATGAGGCACTTTGCAGTTATGCTCTGTCTTGGAGTATGCGCACCTGCTTGGAATTTAATGCTAGAAAGGAGAAATTTTAACTTGAGCTCTTTGCTCCCTTACCTATCATGGGATAAGTATATTTACCTAATTATATTGTAGTTGTTGGATATCCTTATCAACCAAAGATATAACTAAAATTATAATATGGAGGGTGCAAAACCTCATCTAATAAAGTGCTTTGTGAGGTTGAAAGGCTTAAAGTTCACTTTTAAGATTGTATCATAACACATGTGAAGCTATTCTAGCGAGGGTTGTTGGACCATAACTCTAAAAAGACAGATTATATAGGGAAGGACAAGATGAACTAGAGTGGTGTAGGTACACCAAGCTCGTTGCGATGATTTGACTGAGCCACCTATGCAACACAGTTGTGAGGCATGCAAAGAGGGTTAGAATAGTAGTATTTCCCTCCTCCATAAACTCATTCTCCACCCAAGGTTCTAATTTAGGATATAATTCTGGCAATGAATCAATCACGTGGACCATGAAACTCTCACTTCATCAGAGTCAGAACGGGTAGATGAAGGTCAATGGAGTTCCTTGACCATGCTCATGGATATCCAAGATTGAACATGGCTTGTGCATTAGAATGTGATTTGTTATGCATGTAAATTTGAATTTGAATTAAAATTTACTTTCATATGACTATACTCGATATTCTCAACATGAGGTATGTTAAACTTAAAGTTTACTTTCTAGGTCATAAGAAAAACAAGAAAAGCAAAATATTACTATGGTTGGTTTACCATAAGCCTACCATCCATTATTTTCTGCACGGAAAATGCTTCCACAAGAGTAATGAGAATCTAGACAAGGGGACAGAACCCACTAAACATGAACCTAACACACCTAGTTGGAGGAAGAATGACATTTTTTCACACTGTTTTTTACTGCGAACTTATAATCGTAATGCATTTTTATGTTTATGAATAAGCTGTGTTTAGTAAAAGTGTAGTACAGGACATTATACAAGCTTTTTTTATGACAGGTAAAAACTGTTGGGAATCCAAGTGAGTCTAAATTTCATATTGGATATAAATGAAAAAGTAGAACAGTATATAAAAGTGAAAGACCTATTAAGAGAGTGGTGTCAATCCCTGATATGGTTGAGCTCATATCTCATCGGTGTTTGTGTCTCCTCGGTGAACCCTCTCATTCAACAGATTCATGGGCCTCCAGTTGATTGAGAAAGATTAGATTAACATAAGTTTGAATAGAGTCTCGGGTTTAAACTCCAAAATGTTTTCAATACTCAACTGGTCTTGATGGAGTTCCCTCTGTCCCCATATCCTTCCCATGATTTTTGTAACCTTAGATTTTGATGTAGAATGTGATCTGTTATGAACAGTAATCAGTCTGAAACACAAAAATATATGGGAGGAATCAAGTTACTCTAACTTTAAAAGTGTTATTCCCCATCCTAACCTTTTCTTTTCTTTTAATCTAGTAGTTCTAAACCGTAACTCATTTTATTGGTCGATGAGAATAAAATGAAAGGTTATGAAGTTACTTTTAGAATAGTTCGGTCCTTCTTTATGAATATATATATACCCTTTTTCTATATAATCATGATACTAATCAGTAAGCCATATCAATAAAAAAAAAAGGTGCTTTTCCGATTTGCTCCCTGATTGCCATGGGGAATTTGAATAGCTTGCTTGACAATGACCTTAGTTGCTTTATGCTAAAAAAATGATTAAATATTTATAAATCCAGATTTTAACCTGGTTTTTTTATTGGGACAGCAGTTCATGACACGCATCAAGGGGATGGACCTAATTGCAAAGCTGTGTTTACCCTTCAAAATTCTGCTGTATACGGCTTACAATTTGCAAACTATGGAAGAAGACTTATTGTTGGATATGAACATGGGCAGGTGAGATATCGATTCATTTTTTCCCCTTTTAAAGGAAATGGTTTATTTATTTTTGGTCACCTGATCGAGTTGTTGAGTGGCTATTTAAATTAAACCACTACTGAGTTCCCAACTTATATTTTTCTAATCCACTTTACAGGTGGCTATGCTTGATATAAGTTCATCAACAGTTTTGTTTCTCACGAAAACTGAATCTAACACTTCTTCGGCAGTTGTTTCTATGAATGCAATATTTTCAGACAGTAGCTCGAGTAATACACAGGACTCTGTATCTGATATTTCTGACAATCCTGGAATGGGGCTAGTCTATGTTGTGACAAGGGATGCACATTTTGTTGCAATAGATGCTGTGACAGGGAATATAGTTTGCAGTAGGACCACTAGCCCCAGAATAAAATCAAATGCAATTTCAATGTATATTATAGGCAAGTAACTTTTATGATAGAATTTGATATTATAAACTGTTGAAAGTTTTATTACTTATGTTGCTGTTTTATCTCAGAAGGTACCACCACTTCAACCCTACCCGCTGAAAAATCATCCCCCAACTCGCCTCAGAAGAGTGATTCTGCTATCCAAGCTAACGTCCAATCTGAAAATGCACAAGTTGAAGTTAAAATTGCTACTAACGTAGAAAATTCATATTTTGGGCAGATATTATCGAACTCGCTCATTTTACTTTGTTATGAGAGCGAATTGAGCATACACACTTTAAATTTTGTGTTTGAGGTGCTGCACTTCACGCCCATCTTCCTTCAAATTTCAATCCATTCCTTATTACTGGTTAATGAAATTTCCTAGTAACAGGGTAGTAGTAACTACTTCCGCAAGGTGGACCTTGTTCAACGATGCTGCTGGACTACAATCTTTAAGAAAAATGAAAAAGAGTGTGTTCTGGTTCTTCTGTATCAGAGGGGGAACATTGAATTAAGGTGAAGTGCCAACACTACAATGAATATGTATTATTCTTATACTTTGTTCTGGTAACACTATGCAGTTCATGAGTGAAGCCACATTTAAATTAAAATAGCCAACGCAACCCCACCCATCAAAAAGAAGAAATTTATGACTTTCTTTATTTTAAAGTAAAAATTGAATTTTGTGATGATCTGTATAAATTGATTTGCTATCCTTCAAATAAATAGTATTATAGTGGAGATCCATTTATTTTATATTATTTCTTACTGAGCCTTGGATTACCCCACATCCTAATATTAAAGTCCCAGTTTGCTGCATGGAGCATCTTTAATAATTTTTCATCCTGATTGATTATACTTTATACGCTGTAGGAGAAATTTTGGGTTATCATGGCCCACTTAATTACACTCCCTACTTGCCCTGTTTTTTTTTATTTTGCTAAAGTCTAGATGGATTTTACCTGGCTGAGCAGGTCCTTGCCAGCTTTGGAAGTGTTAGGAGAAATTTCTTTAATGTCAATACTCAGATGGAACTTGGAAATTAACATGGAGAAGACAATATGTTCTTCGTCAAATGGAAAAATTATCCTGGTTTGATTTTTTTTTTTCAATGAAGCTATTTCTTATATCCTGCCAAAACTTACATGATTTATTGTTGTCTTAAGCTTGATATGTCATTTCATGTCTGAGAAAATTTAAAATATTTACACATCTGTTGGATACTGATTAAGAAAATAAAAATATACTGTAACGGACATTTGGCAGATTCTGTGTTCTTAGGTCCCATTAGTTGGATTTGGACTAGATTTCATCTTTATTTACCTTAAAAGAGATTTCTTGTGAATAAAATCCATACTTGTTTTAATTTGTATAGATTAGGGAAAGGTTGCATTTTAGTCCTATATTAGTGTATAGTTTTTGTTTTATATTTCTGCCTTGTAATTCATATTCGATCAAGGAATGGAGAAAACACAACTTTCTTTCTAATCTACAATACCAATTGTGCAATTAACCAATATATTTATTCATTTAAAGATATTCAAACAGTTAATTATGGAATGATAAGGACAAGAAGTTCAGTAAGGTGTATGAAAGGAAAAAGTGGAAACCTATTTCTTGGGGTCCACCAACACACACCCAATGATTGGGATTTTAACAGAATTGCTAAGTGGCAAGTGAGCTGGAGGGGATCTGGTGAGAACATTTTCAGCATGGAAGAAGTGTGCCAGGTACTCCCATGGAAGAAGTGTCCTCCATGATGCAAGAGAAGAATGAGATGTTAACTGAACTCAGAGACCAATTATTCCAAGCCCAAAACCACATGAAACAACAAGCAAATAAGCATAGAAGAAAGGTGGAATTCAAGATTGGAGATTGGGTTTATTAGAAGATCCAACCTTATAAGCTAAAAAAATTAGCCAAGAGAATTAATAAAAAGTTGAGTCCTAGATATTATGTGCCCTATGAAATAAGTGAAAGAGTGGGAGAGGTAGTTTATAAATTGAAGTTGTCGGAAGGTAGCGAGGTCCATCCTATTTTTCATGTTTCCTTATTAAAGCCAATTGTGTCGATAGAGGTAACGGTGCACTCACTTCCTCTGTGTTTAACTAAGAATTGGGAGCTGGAAATGCAACCAGAAGAGATTCTAGCTCTTAGAGAAGGAGAAGGCAAGGCCCCGGAAGTGTTAGTGAAATGGAAGGGTATGCCATCATGTGAAAATTTGTGAGAATCTCTACAAAAGATGGGATCCACCAGCACACGCCCAATGATTGGGATTTTAACAGAATTGCTGAGTAGCAGGTGAGCTGAGGGTGGGATCTGGTGAGGAATATTTTTTGTTTTGAAGAGAGAGAAGGGGAGAATACAGAGGGGAGGTGAGCACGTGTTGGAGGGGGGAGAGAGTGGAATTTGGGACTTGGGACTGAGGTCATTGTATCACGAATAATGAGATCTTTTATCTCTTCTACTCTGTGCTGATTGCTATCATAGAGGAAATATAGTAAACTGATTTTTCATTTTGAAACAGTTAACAGCAAAATTCTCTAGTTCTCCGTTTGCTCCTTTTCCCCTTCTGAGAGAAGGCTTTTATTGTTTTTTTTTTTCCTACTTTTTCAGATTTTCTTGCAAGGATAACTAATGTTCCAGTTTAGCAATGATCTAAATACCTAGCTTTCGTGCTTTTCACTAGTTACTACTAGAACAACTTATGAAATATAACCTGATTTATCTAATTACACTGAATAGTCTATGTTAGATATAAAACGATTTATCAACGTTCACCTAGCATCTTGAACAACAGGGGAAATCCATTCATATAGCGTCAAAATCTCTATATAACCAACTAGTTAGAACTTAGAAGTTTGATCCTTGCTACCCTTATTCTAATCCTAAATAGTTCAAAAAAAATATGGGTAAATGATGCCCCTGCCACTAGGCCTAGGAGATGTATATATTACACTTCCTTCTATTTATTTTGAAAATATACACTCACTTCCTATGACAAATTAATATATGGTATGCTTTAATCTATTTTAAAGCTTGGCTTCTTATGGGTGATGTTTTTTTTCTCTCTGATCCTCTACATCTTCAACAATTATTGAGTCCATGTTATTGACTTTTGGATTCATAAAGATGAAATTAAGACTTTGGTGAAGTTTCAAAATCAATAGAAATTTTTTTTGAAATTTCATTTATTCTAAATTCCTGAAATTAATAATATAATTTTAAAATTAATTGTCACTGACTCTGAAATTTAGACTGGAAAAATGCCACTGAAAAGCTCATTAATAGTTATTCACTATCACTGAGAGGTTTGTTCATATCAAAATGAAGCATAGTATATTTTTATCTGAATTGACGAGAGTGTAATTTATAGGGGAGTACAGTGTAATTTAAAGGGAAAGGAATGCAATTTATTAGAAATATTGAACTCGAGCACCACCTAAGTGGCCTAGTTCCCCGTGCTTTAAATAATGGCTATTGCATGCAACTCCTGCTGTTCTTACAAATGAAGTAATTTCAAGGCTGTTTTGTTTTTATAATCAAACTCATGGCTATCTTGTTTTACAGGTCAATGAGAATGAAACTGCCTGCATATCACTATTGAACTGTGAAAATGAGCTCTGGTAACTTCATTATTCCTCTCTATTCTGACTATATTCGTTTTATTGAGAAATTAGAAATCAATCCTTAACCCAATTTTTATAGCTATCGTTAACATTTGAACCATTGGATAAATCGTTTCAATATAGAAAAACATTTTATAACAAGTTAAATGAAATCAAATTTGAGGGCTGCTACCAAAAAGAGCCTGGGACAACCGATAGGTGGTTTGCGAATGTGATCAACCTCCTTAAAAGAATGCTTGTGAAAATTATACGTATATAGTCTCACAAGTAATTAGAACTTCGGTTTCCATTATGAGCTTTCAAATTTTTGTAGGATTCCAGAGTCTTTTCCTTGTCTTCATGACGAAGTTCTTGCAGCTGCAGTAGATGCTACTCAAAACCAAACTGAAAGACAGGTCTAGCTTTTTCAGGCTTGCAGTTCTCTCCCATTATTTATTTATTTTTTTCTAGACTTGTAATTCAATTTATCTTGCTATAGGGAGCATCTGGCATCTTTGTTAATATAGCTAAGAACTTTAAAGCGGGGAAAGCAGATCAGAATGCAAATCAAGCAGTTCAAACTAATAGATTGGAAAATTTAAAAGAATTATTCTCTAGTCCTCCTTTCTTAAAGTCTTCCTCAAGCACAGTAGATAACCAAGATCCTTTTGCCCTTGACATAGGTTTGTCCTTAACATTTTCTACTGCCAACTATTCTTTATTTTCTTATAATGGTACCTTATCTTTTACAGATGACATTCTAATTGATGAAGTTGTAGTATTTTCATCTCCAAAGAAAATCGATATTGACAAGA
This sequence comes from Vigna mungo, assembly GCA_036885675.1. Classification (NCBI taxonomy): domain Eukaryota; kingdom Viridiplantae; phylum Streptophyta; class Magnoliopsida; order Fabales; family Fabaceae; genus Vigna; species Vigna mungo. Next base: position 6,187,051 of record CP144690.1, read on the forward strand.
GAGGTACATCATATTGTTTTATTTCTCCCGAAAGTATTATATGATTTATCTTTTGAATAATGAGGTCGCCTTGCAGATAAAGAGAAAGAAACAGACAAACCGAAATTATTTGATAAAGGGAAAGGAACAGACATACTGAAATTATTTGGTGATAAAGGGAAAGCAACGGACAAGCAGAAATTATTTGAAGATGCAAGCACAGACTCGAAACCAAGAGCTAGAACAACTGAAGAAATTAAAGCTAAATACAGAAAGACAGGGACGGGGGTAAATCGCAGTTCTGAAAACCCTGTAATTTACGCATTTTACTCACATGTCTTGACTTTTTACTGGTTTCAGGATGCCTCCGCAGCAGCTGCACTTGCAAGGGATAAACTTCTAGAGCGGCAAGAAAAGCTCCAGGTATATTGTTATTTGACTCCTTTCTCCATTACTTGGATGTTGTTTTCTAGTCAATAGTACAAAATCAATTATAATAAATATGCGTAATAATTAGAAATTAATCATCATAATTTTTCATAACACTTAATTTCAAACCTCCTCTTTTCAAAAAAACATAAAAATCTGAATCGCCAAAAAAAAAAATCCATTTTTAACGAGGCTCTGAAAACAGACGCTTCTTGTTTTACTTTTAACACGTAGACGATTTTGTCGGGTTTATGTAAGATGGTTGAGGTACCATTGAAGGCTGTTGAAAGGCCTACCTTTTCTTGAGATGTATCCCATTCCAAATGAGCTCCCTGTGTTTTCTCATGTAACTCTCACTTCTGTTTTCAATTACATCGTTTAATACTTAAACAATATTCCTTAAATTTCCAGGTTTATTCACAAGATTACTACAATGAGAAATCAAAGTGTTTTACTATGAATTATAAGTTAGCTGGACTTCTTCCAAATGTGCTTATTTATTCTTCTTTCCCGTTTTTTCAACTAGTTGCTCAACGAACGCACTGAGGAGTTGCAAAATGGGGCGCAAGACTTTGCATCCATGGCAACTGAACTTGCTAAAAGAATGGAAAATCGTAAATGGTGGCAGTTATGATTGTTTCTATGACTTATTGCTTTCGTCGATACGTAACGTTTGCATACTTATTTGTAAACTCAATTATTATTATTATTATCATCATTTTTACATAAAAAATAATTATAATAAGTTAGAGGAAATGTTAGTGTTTCCTTTTTTTGTTGTAAAATAAATAGTTTTAAAAAATTTAAATAGTAAAATAATTATTTAAATAATTTGGTTAGCGAGGTAAATTTGTTATGTATATAATCATTAAAATATTTTTGTAATTTAATTCTTGTGTACAGAGCATAATTTTCAAACTGGAATGTATAATAATATAATAAACCCCAATAAGTGCTACATAAAGCATTGAAGACAAATTGAGATAAATGATTAAAAAGTGAAAAAAAAAACAATAAAGTAATTATTACAGTATTTTAATATGCTTATTTAAAACATGAAAAGTGAAAACCGAGTTATAAACATTTTTCATATTCTATATTTTATTTCAGACCACTTTGTTGTTTCTTTGTTATCATTAACAATTTAAAAGTAAATATACAAAAGGTCATTTTGTAAATTGAAAAGTCCTTTATATCCATTATCAAATTCAATATAATATTTAAATTTAAATTGAACAAATAAGTAAATTTAATTGGTAAAAATCAATAAAATATGTAATTAATTCAATGAGAGTTTTTAATATCATTAATTTTGTTAGTTCTTTCCCACTTGACTTTCCATAATGCAATTTACATCCAAAATAATTTATTCCAAAATGATTTGGATCACATCTTTTAAAAAACATCAAAGTTTCTAGAAAAATGTCCTTATACATATATATATATATACCTTCATTTACAAGTCTAGACTATATAGCTATTATAAAAAAACCTTATTAAATTTATTAATATAAACTAAGACCATGAATAAAACAAATTCAAATATATATATATATATACATATATATATATATATATATACACACACACACACACACACAATTTAATTTTGGTCAAATGAAATTAACTTTCAAATTTAACAAAGTATAAATCAATCTTGGATTAACCAATTTAAGTCAGGTTAAATATGCGGCATAACATCAAGTAAAAAAGTAAATGTCATTTTATTAATACAGATGAGATCTTTTCAAATAAAACCTAAAAAACAAAAGGCTCAATTTCAATATAAAGAAAACAGATGAGATCTTTTCAAATAAAGTAAATATAAAAACCTTGAATAGAATTAAACCAAATTCAAAGCTAAAATTAAGAAAGATCTCAAAAGCATTGGGATTCAGTAAATCATATAACAAACAAGAGACAAAATATTAAGAAACTAAAATGGTCGGATTATGATGAAAAACATAACGAAAGAAGTCAGTTTCAAAAGCATAACTATATATCGGGTTCCACTTCAATATTCTTTTCCAAAACGCTGTAGCTTATCGTATTATATCAGGTTCCACTTCCATGATATATTTAACGGGAGAACTATCAAATTGATGAATTTATCAAATTGTTGAACTTTTCGTATCAAAACCAAATCACGTATAAAGGAAGATATGATGTTCAAATTACTGAAAGTCATCATATAAATCAAGGTTCACTATCATAAACGCTAACCAGAAAGATATTATCCAACATCTAAAGCAGATAATTAGAACAAAATATCCCTCCACAAAACTGATTTTAAAAATTAACCAACAAAGAAAATTCTCATATAAATTTAATTCAGCAAAAACATCAAGACCTTTTCTAAGGATTTGCTCTTAGGTTCGGACAGGAGCACCTGCAACAGGAGGACGAGGTGCTTGACCAGGCTGACCAGGCCTTGGTGCATCATCCTGGCAAAGTACAAACAAACTCATCAAAAACACTCCAACAAGAGCATGTCTCACATTAATTCATGATCCAAAATAAATATTAATCAGTCATGAACAATAACTTCACATCCAAATGATCAGTTTTATGCATACAAATATAGCACATTTTCCAAATGTAACTAGATCACTTTGTACATTCAAAAGAGAGAATATATTTTCTTTTAAAACATTAATTAACTCGTTGATATGTAAGTACGCATGTCTCCATCAATTTCTCACCAAAATAGAGAAAAGCAGATACACAAGTGTATAATGAGTTCTGGATCACACAGCTAAAATGTGAAAGTAAAAAAAAATTCTGATATGATTAGGTGCAAATGTTAGATGCTTCCAGTATTGCCAAACTCTCCATCCACAATATCAAGAATAAACCAACTAATTTTGGCTCTAAAATATTACTCTCCTAAGTAAGCCCTAAAATGATGAAAGTAATTATATAATCCAGGAGTACTGAATATCCAACATTGTAGTATTAAATGGATGTATATCAACTAAATGAATGCCTGATCTGAAGGCTTTATTCAAATTTGTATACTAACTATTATTTCTAATACTTCTACAACTCCTTGATTAGTATTTTCAACTTTAAAGACAGATTATTAGGAGTGTGATAGCTCAAGAATAAAATTGACTACATACTCCAATATCAATATGACCAAACGCTAGATGTGAAGAGTAACATTCAACTCCATCAAGGTAGTACAAAATAAGTAAAATAATATTTTGTTTTAGAAATATGCGATATAGTGTTTTAATATGAAAAGTATTTCTAATAATATCAAAATGGTTGACCATCAAAAATTCAATCAAAAGACTCAATCTGTACACAAAACAAGTTATATTTTGTACTTACGAATATCATCAAGAGGTGTATAGCTTCATTTTTTCTTAACATTCAAGTCATGAAACACCAGACAGAACACAAGTTTATCAAAACTATCCTTAATTCAAGCAAAAGCACAGCACAAAACAAAAACAAATTATATCAAAAACAACAGAATGGAAAAGGGTAAAACAAGCTACCCTGCGCCTGATGAATCGCTGCGGAGGCTCACGCTTCCTCCTGTCAGTGCGGGATCTAACCCTAACAACATGAGAGTGGATAGCACACGAAACACAGTACTGCATCTTCACATACAGTTTGGGAAGCGTGTATTCTACACGTAATATCAATGAAAAATAAAATAAATAAATAAATATGAAATTTTAACAAAAAAATGAAACAATGGAAGGAAAAGAAGTTTAGTATTACGCTCATAGACACAAGCCTCCTGCACATCTCTGACTGCAGCCTGTTCAACAATGTTCCTCACGAGAAACCTCTTGATTGCCTTGTCCTAGTTTTATTATTTTCAGAAAACGAAAAAAGTTAATCATCAAAAGGGATGAAATTGGAAATTGAAAATTAGAAAATGAGAAAAGTGAAATAAAAACCTTAGGACAGCATTTGCCGCAGTTGGAGCAACGAATGAATTTGACGTGGCCACGACCGTGCTTGTTGCGACCTCCGTTCCTGCGCTTGAACGTCTGCAGAGGAAAAGATCGATCGAAAAATGAGAAAAGGAAGAAGAAAGGCTTCGATGAAATTGCAGAAAATAAGGAGAAAGACAAGATCTCTAACCATGGTGAGTGGTTCCTGCAAGTTCCTCTCTAGGGTTTCTCAGTGCTGCGGCTGCTGGACTGAAACAGAGGCATAACAGCCTCTTTTATACCCCCAATTTCTAATTAGGTTAATTTTACTAATTTTAATAAAATTCTTTAATCTTCTAATTTTATATAATAGGGAGGCCACCTCATATTTTCTATTTTTGATAAAAGACTTTCATATTTTTATATTTTAATTTAAAAATATTATATTGAGTACAACTTCATTAAAATATGGCATTTGTGAAACAAAAGTTTTAAAATATAATAAATAAAAAAACAACTGCTATATTTATTTTTTATGAAAATTATTTATTTTTAATTTTAAAATCAATTTATTTATTTATTAACATATAAAAGAGGTGGGTTTCACTAAATCTGGAAGACACGATTATCCATTTAAAATTTAGAAAGATATTAACTGTTATTTTATTTAAAAGCATAAACAGGTCAAATGTTTATTTTAAAAGTATGAGATATGAATATAATTTAAAAATACATTTTTTTAAAAAAATTACTATCTATCTTGAAAGTTTAAAGTAATAGAAAGTTAATTATTAAAAAAATATTGGTATAATATTAATATTAATATATATATATATATATATATATATATATATATAGTTTATTTTAAAAATATGAGATATGAATATAATTTAAAAATATATTTTTTAAAAAAAATTACTATTTTGAAAGATTAAAGTAATATAAAGTTAATTATTAAAAAAAATATTGGTATAATATTAATATTAATATATATATATATATATATATATATATATATATATATATATATATATATATATATATAATTAGTTACTGAATTTTACGTGATGAATTATTTATTAAGTTGTAATTTAAAAAATTAATTAAACATTGAATTCATAATACTTTGTCATTAAAATATAAGTTTATTAATATTTTAAGTCTTTGAACAATTTAAAAAAATTCGATTAAATTTCTAACAAGTTTTTTTATCGATTAAATGTTTAATAAATTTATATTTTTCAGCTTAGTCTTCGTTGTTAATTTTTTCTATTAATAGAATGATTTGAAAACTTTTATTTTATCACGTCACTTTTCTTGTCATGTGTTATTTTTTAATTTTAAAATGTTATGATGTATAATTTTATAATTTATGATTTTATATTTTGAAATGTTATAATTCATAATTTTGTAAATTCTAAATTATAATATTTTAAAATATTAAAATAAGACATAAGGACAATTTAGCAAATTAATATACCTTTTAATACAATCTTCAAAAATTTGTGAAATTCTTCATTATGTACTTTAAATGCTACATTTTTCAAACCATCACTCCTATACATAACTTTTCCCTAAGTTAAGTATTTAATTATTTTTAAGTTTATATTCTATTATTGATGGCCGTTACTATTTACTTTAAGTTTGAATTTTGTTATATACTTTTGTTGATTAATCTAGGAGTGATTTGTGTGTTTTTTGATTGTTTATCAAACAATAAAAGAAGAGTTACATATTAATTTTGGAAAATAATAAATTTTAAATCATGATAGTAATTGTGAATATATTTTTGTTAATTTTATTTTTCAAAAGAAGATTTTTATTTATTTAAATACCAAAATTAGTATGAGGATTATTAGTTTAAAAGTTATTAATAAAAGAAAATATATATTACAATTTTACTTTCGACCGTTTATTAGTTATATTATAAACTTTCTTTTTAATAAATTATATAAATATCTTTATAAACACTAGTATAAAAATCATATTTTATGACGTACAAAAACGAACTATGACTGTATGTTATAAAAGGTCTACACATTGTATGACGTAGCAAAAATTTACGTCATCTCAACATATTATGACACAATTTCTAAAATAAGTCAATTTTTTTATATGAATATTGGAGAAAATTGTTTTGAATTTATATTGAGTAAAAATGGACTGATTTTAGAAACTATGTCATAATATGTTTAGATGACGTAAATTTTTGCTACGTCATAAAATATGTAGACCTATTATAACGTACAAAACTATGTACGTCATAGCTCGTTTTTGTACGTCATAAAATATTATTTTTGTACTAGTGAAACCTTAATTGTATATATTTTGTTACAATTATATTTGTGATTAGTATTATTATTTATGAATTTTTTAATAAAAGTTTCTATTGATATGCGACTAATTCTTAGTTTAAATTTTTTATTGGAAGTTATTGTTCGGTGGATTACTGTCCAAAACAGTAATCACACCTTTTTCTATTAATAGTTAGTTTTTACTTTCTCGAACTCTATAAATAGAGTTATTTTCTTTTCTTCTTTTTACACAATGTAACACATTCAACATAAAGCAATACGAATTCCTTTTTCTCTCAAAAGGACAAGATGAGTTCTTTTAGCGTTTACCTATGTTCTCCGTACTCTTCTTCTTCTCTTCAACTTTTCTTCCATTTCTCTGTTCAATTAAGAACGCGTCTTCCTTCGCTGCCTAACTCCTATGGAAGACCTCGAGCTTTTCTCCTCCCTTGTTCTTATCCAAATGTCACATTTCCCACCTACCATCTGACCAAGAAAGCTTCCAGAGAAAGGGTGTTTGGTTTTTGATCGTTGGGGCCTCGTGTTTTGTCTTTACACGGTGTTGGGCCTCATTACTTTAGTTTGGCCCATTTCTGTTTATGGTATCAAGAGCAGGAATTATACCCGCTGCCCAGTTTCTCGTTCTTGGGGATTCTTGATTGAGTTCTTGAACTCTTTCTGGCTTTCTGCAACCATGGGTGACAAAGATCAGTCCACTAACCCAACTAGTCCCTTCTACCTACACCCTAGAGAGAATCCAGGTCTTACTCTCATCTCCCAAGTTCTAAATGAGACCAATTATTCTTCTTGGAGCCGTAGCATGAGAAAAACACTTCTCTCCAAAAATAAAATCAAGTTTATTGATGGGTCTATCAAGAAACCACAGAAAAACGATGACCCTCTATTTGATGCATGGGAAAGGTGCAACGTGATGGTTCTTTCATGGATTACGAAAACACTTTCTCCACAAATTGCTGAGAGTGTTATATATGTTGAAGAAGCAAAAGAATTATGGGATGAATTGAAAGAAAGATTTTCTAAAGGTGACTATTTCAAGATATCCGATCTTCTTTAAGACATCCATTCAATCAAGCAAGGGGAGAGAAGTGTCAGTCAATTTTTTACTGACTTAAAGATACTCTGGGAAGAACTGGAGTCACTTAGGCCAATACCAAACTGCACCTGCAAGGTCCAGTGCAGCTGCCAACTCTTAAAGACCTCTCTGAAATACAAAGAGATAGAGCATGTCATATGCTTTTTAAAAGGGTTAAATGAAACCTATAACGTTGTCCGAACCCAGATCTTGTTGATGGAGCCCCTACCAAATGTGAATAGTGTCTTTTCTCTCATTATGCAACAAGAGAGACAAGAAAAATTTGATAGTGGAACTATCGTCCAGAATAATTCTAATGAAACCACCAGAATTTTGGCTAATGCTTTTGACAGAAACAACAATTGGAAAACAGAACAGACTTGGAAAAGTCAAGGAAGAGGTGCTGGGTCACACAATTAGGGAAGAGGCAGAGTAAGGAACCTTAATTACGAAAAATAGTGCTCCTACTGCAACAAAATGAACCATACAGTGGATGAATGATATTCTAAACATGGTTTTCCCCCATGGTACAAAAAGAATGATGGAAATCAAGAAAAAAAGGGTGGCTGGAATTCTACTAATGTCTTCCAGAACAATTCTGGACAAGAAATCATCCATCAGGGAAGCACCAGCACTGCTTTAAGCAAGTTCACACCAGAACAGGTGGAGAAACTTCTCAAAATAATTGAGAAAGCTGATGAACCTATGCACAAAATCAACCAAATGCAGAGAAATGACAAAGCCAATGAACCAGGTATTTTTTTCTTGGATCATTGACACAGGGGCCACTGATCATGTGACCCATGAGAAAGAAAATTTTGTTACTTTTTACAAAATTAAACCAATTACAGTTAAATTACCAAATGACTCTGTTGTTACTGCAGAACATACAGGAACAGTTCAGTTTTCTAAAGATTTTGTGATTTTTAACGTGTTGTATATACCTGCTTTCTCTTTCAATTTAATCTTTGTTCAAAGTCTTATAAGAAACTTGAACTGCAATCTAATTTTTTCCTCTGAGATTTGCCAGATAAGGGAGAACACTACATTGAGGATGATTGGGTCAGCTAATCTTCACAAAGGCTTACAGATTGTTCCTAGTCAGGATCAGAATTTTATTTCAAAATTTGCACTTTCTTTTAAACAGGTCAATGTAAACATATGGCACTATAGACTAGGCCATCCTGGACATAAAATTGTGAAACAAATTTGTGAACGTTTTCCTTTTCAAATGAATGCTAATACCATTTGTGATGTTTTCCATTACTCTAAGCAACATAAACTGCCTTTTCCTACAAGTAATTCCTTATTTACTGAGTGTTTTGAGCTTGTGCACTGCGATATATGGGGACCTCTCTCTATTTCTTCTATACATGGTCACAAATATTTCCTTACAATTGTTGATGATTATAGCAGACACAACTGGATATTTTTGATGAATAACAAGGGACAAACTAGAGGTCTATTGCAGAATTTTATTGTTAAAGTTAAAACTCAATTCGGTAAAGATATTAAAACTATTAGGTCTGATAATGGACCCGAGTTCAATTGTGTTAATCTGTATGACTTGTATGGTATTAACCATCAAACTAGTTGTGTTGAGACGCCTGAACAGAACTCTGTGGTAGAGCGTAAGCATCAACATATCCTTAATGTCACTCGTAGCCTTATGTTTCAATCACATATACCGAATGCATATTGGTCCTATGCTGTTAGCCATGTTGTATATCTTATAAACATGCTTCCTACTCCTATTCTTAATAATGAAACACCCCATAACCGAATATACAATGTGCCCCCCACTTATTTGAATTTAAAGACTTTTGGATGCCTTTGTTTTGCTTCCACACTTGAGGCTGACAGGAACAAACTTGATCCAAGAGCTAAGAAAGGAATCTTCCTCGGTTATAAGAATGGTGTCAAGGGGTATGTTGTGCTAGACATTAGCACCAGGGAGTTGTGCATCAGTAGGAATGTTGTCTTCTATGAGGACATTTTTCCTTGGAAAAATCAACAAGACATTACACAAATTGATGGTAGCTATGGGATAGATAAGAAACGAAAAATAATAAAAAATAGATATTTTTATCCATTTTACTTACATTCAAAAAAATCTTCCCTCCAGACACTCCGAAAAGCCTGTAGCTGATGGAGTAGGACTAGTGTTTTGATTGTTTGTTGTGGTTGGTTGTTGACCAAAAAAGACATGGGAAAAGGAAAGCACTCACTGATTTACTTACGAATCAGAAAGATTGAGGCTGACTACGGCCTCAGATGATTAGGCGGGGACAGGATTCGAACCTGCAATCTTCAGGTCATGAGCCTGATGAGTTGACCAATTCCTCTACCCCGCTTCTTCCCTCTTGAAACTGAAAACATATAGATTAGCAAATGAGATTGCCCACACTGAACACCAACCCAATCTCGAAGAGAATCAGTACACGAAACTACATATCCGCTGATCTATATGCCCTGACGTGAACGGCAGCTTTCAGTGAGTCTTAGTTTGATGATCGAACATTCTTTCATAACGCAATTATGTTTCATCATCGGTGCGAGAAAGACAAATAGGTCGGGCACTCTCCTCGCAGCGATCTTGTGCTGCCAATGGTTGGCGCTGATCTTAGTAGGACCAGGACGGCGTATTTGACACTTCAATCAAATACCCGCTCAGGATATGAGCGAAAATATACACCTGTTACAGTGTAACCTTCACCCACGCCCGTGGGTCTGAAGGACCTCCACAGACTGAGGTAACTAACCTCACATCTGAGTGTTTCCACTCATGACGCCTTTTCTCTAACGGCATTCTAAGCTCTCGATCCATACACGAGTTCTGGGTAGAATGGTGTCCAGGGGGTGGAAGAAAGATAGAAGACGAAGTAGGGAAGCCAGCCAACCCCTCTCCTTTTAGAATGTCGAGCTACTTCATACCTTGTTCTATCAACAACACGCTACTTCGTTCCTCTCCCTATCATTCGAGTATCTCCGCTCCTTACTCTAACAAGTATGCTTCTAAACTCCAAGCTCTAAAGAACCTGCAATGAAACATACCTCTCCCAGGTTCTATCAAATAAGCTTCAATCCCTCTCCTTATAGAATAGAAATGCAACTACGTTCCTTTAGCGGTTAAGTAGGATTTATTCATAGAATAATAGAAGGGATAGGTTTTAGTCCTGGTTCAAGGTGTGAAGAGAGAGGTTGTCCCAAAAGGACAGGTACAAGACGAAGTGGCAGAAAGATAGAAGTATTGCACCCTTCTATGCCTTTTTTTTTTCATGCTGATTGAGTAGAAGAAGTCAGATAGAAGGACTAGTCCCTTAGGGAATGATCTTATCTGGCTTTAGACTCCTTTCAACGACACAAGGGACAAGGTTATGAAAGAGTTTGCCTAAGAAGCTTAAGGGCCCATGCCGCAACACAGCGCTAAAACTTTCAACTCAACGGCTGGCTTCGTCTTCACTTTCAAGCTGGAACAGAACGTAAGTTGACAACCTTTAGCTTCTACTACAACAACTATAGACCTATCCTTCCTACTTAACCGCTTAACGGCAGCTTTAGCCTTCCTGCCCTAACCCGACCTCTTTCTCCAATCGAAATCAGACTTGCGTACTCTGAGACCGTTTGGGGGACCTGCTTGCCCTTCTTCCCTCTCGGAAAAGAACTCCGTAAAACAATGAATGCCTTTGATGCAACTAGCCGGGCGGGTGGAAGTCGACTGAGGAATAGGATCCTTTTTCCGTTCAGTAGTTCTGCACATCGGATTGTGCAGCCGAGGAAAAACCTCATATCCCATAGTGGTTGGATAGGCCGATCCTTATCCTGAAAAAGATAGCAAACTGAGTAGACGTTGAAATGAAAGAGTCTTCCTTCTGATCCCAAGGAATGCGCGTCTGATGGTATCGTATATAAGAGAAAAGTTTTCTCGTTATTCGGGTTCGGAAGACTTGAGCAATAGGTTTTGACTCGGTCAACTGTCTTGATGAAGATTGACTGACAACAAGAAATTACGTAAGTGATAGATAGAAAAGTACGCTAATCTTTAAAGTTTTCCATTTTTGAGAAAGCGGCGGGCCCACTGAGCTCTCCTCATCGGCTAAAAGTCTACTAAAAATCCTTTCTGGAAGTGTAGACTTTTCTCCAAGGATGCTAGGATCTTCCACAAAAAAAGGAACGTACCTGTCGTACTCATCGCCAACCAACTACCACTACCACTCTCAATCAATATACCTGAAAGATTTCTTCGAATGCATTTTCAACAACACATTCACGAACTCAAAGAGAGCAGGGTGATAACAACGCTGTGGGCTTGCATCAACAGGAGACTCAAACAACACTTAGATTCTAGATTACCCCGGGATACTATACATAACCTAGAGATCTACTCGAATAAATTATTAAACCCAGAATCGACAGAAGCATAAACGTACTATACTAACAGAAGAAGGACCCCTAGCATTTGTAGTAAAAAACGCTTTCACCGACGAGAATGCCAGAGACTTCGAGATGAGGAGGGAATCGACTAAGACAAAAGGGAGGGGCAAAGAGTAGCTGGGAAAGCGAGAGGATAGTTTTGGCTCGACCAAGCAGTCGTTTCACTCAACTAAACTAGTCTTAGTAGTAGCCTAGCCTAATCTTGAGATTTCCCTTCCCTCCCATGGGCTGTAGGAGAGGTTTCTAGCTTGACTTCGACAGAAAGGGGAGAGATCAAAATAATTGAACTAGACCAGATCGACTTCAAAAGGAGGCTGCTCCTTATTCTTTTGCAGCTGCAGGAATATAGGTGACTGCAGAAAAGCAATCCATCCGGTAATGCAGGAAAGGCAAGGAAAGCAGTCCCGGAGTGGAACTGTGAAAGAAAATATCTATCATCACCGGTAGGGAAAGGAGTCATTCAAATAAAGAAGTCACAAAAAGAATAAGGATCTGGATAAAGAGAAGAATCGGGTTTAGCGGTAATGGCATAAGCCAAAGCTAGATCACCGGAGTTTAGGCAAACAAATGGGTACGAGATCAAAAGGTTTTGAAATGCATATTCCGAAACCAGATAATCAACCGAAGGAGATTCCCCTGCAAAAAGGAGATGGCTCTAGTTTCATACTAATCTTCGATTTTCGAGATTCCCTAAGGTAAGGCATCCCAAGGAGCGAAGCGGCTCAAAGGATTGGCAATTCAGCTCAGTCTGGTCTGAGGAGATGGGCTAGGCTACTCGCCCCATACATAGGAAGAGGGGGAAGTAAAGTACCTAGATCCAAGATCACGATATCCGGTTTGGTGGTAATATCCCGAGTAAGGGCATAAAAGAAAGCACCAAAGCAAACCAAGTCGATTCTTTGTGGAGTCAACTGGGATTGCAGCGGATCTAGTGGTTCTCCTATTCTATGGTCTTGCTGCTGAGAAAGAGTAAGAATAGAAAGCAGAAGCTCGCCCGGGAGAAAGACAAGGGGTGATTCTTATAAGATACGAACTTGCGGAATGAAAAGGTATTCGACTAAGACGGGGACGGGTATTCCCGAAGATGCTTGACCTAAGAGATAGAGACGAGAACGAGACTCAGAAAATAAGATATTGGAGAGGAAAGAAGCAGTCCGAGTAGAGTAGGGGAGATAGGTCAAAGAAAGACAGTACGGAAAGGGGGATAAACCCAACCCCAGAAAAGGAAGAGCTTCAGTTCTTTGAAAGACTTATTTCCAGTTCTCTTTAGTAGAGACATTAGGGGGGAAAACATTCTCGCAAAGAAAGAAGAGCACCATAGTACTTACTATCTATAGGGCGGAGCTCCCTACTTAAGCTTAAAACCACTGACTTGCTTGAAGAGCAGTAACTAGGTTACTTGAAAGAGAAAGACTTGAAAGGCAGGAAGAGTGCTACCCCTCGGTCAGCCTTTCTTTGGCTAAGCTTATTCAGATCGATTTATTAGAGTGAACTTTGATCTCCTTGACTTGATTGATAGTAAAGTGAAGGAGACCCACATGCCCACTTCTCCTTCCCCGCCCCATTTCTGGGACGGGCCTCGCTGTCGCCTTTGGCTCGAGCTACTTTTTCTCCTAGGAACAGCTAGCTTGCTGCCCAACAAAAGCCATCTATATCGTCATTCAATCTACCTTAGGGATCCCGCTTTTTATATCCTTCCTTATCAATATCAGATAGAAAGGTCTTTTTAGATTCTTTGGCCTTTTGATCTTGGTGGAATTCAAACACTATCATTGAATAGCATGGCCTGCCTGGGGCTACGGTAACTCAAGTGGGAGAGCCGTGTTATGGGTGACCTTCTTGCACGGTTCAGAGAGCACTTGTGTATGTGATGCAAGTGAACGTGTACGAAAAAGCTGTATCTAGGGTGAGTTCTTCGTTCCGTCGTCGACCCTATCTATGTTTCTACGATGGCCCAAGAACACGCTCATTCTTCAGCCGTAGAGAGACTTTTGAATTGCGAGGTACCATTACGAGCTCAATATATACGAGTGTTATTCCGTGAAATAACTCGAATTTCAAATCATTTACTTGCTTTAGTTGTGGGGAGAATCTCTTCCATCCTATCCTATAGGGAATAGAGCTTTCTGTAAATAAAAAGCTAAGCAAATTGACCTGGAGAAAGACCGGCAACAAGGTCCCAAGGCCCGTTCTCGATACGAAATTAGGCCTCTTGGACAAGACTTTTTGTCTCGCAGCATCTCTATAATGACACTGTCCAACTCGGGAACTCCTAGCCATTCACTGAGCACTGAGAGTCTTTTCCTCGGAAATCGAATTCATAATCTATCTCAGCGGAACGAATCCGAAAAAGCGGCAAAGGGCCTGCCTAATCAACTGCTTCCATCGCACTCAAAGCGGCACATGTACTCATAATATTTAGAATATAAAGATCAGTCAAGGTTCACTAAGAGAAAGGATTGACTTGCCACGCCAAGCCCAAGCCAAGGGCTCTCAAAGCCGATTTGTAAGTAATGAAGTTGGCCTTCTTGAGGTGCGATACCGACCATCCGTCGAATGAGACTCAGGCATAAGAAGTAGTGAATACAATTCCCCAGTTGCTCCCCAAAAGACTGAGAATTCCTGGTCTGCTTTGCTGTAAAAGCCAGCGAAAGCACAACATTAAGTTGTTTTGTTCGGCACAACGATAAAAATACCTTCTTCTGATAGACTCAACTCACATGAAAAGGAAAGTGGAAGCTAGAGTTGAAAGGGCTTCATCCCCCCAAAGTTCTAGGAACAGAGTTGGAGACTCTCTTCTGAAAGCTGTACCTTGACAAGATGCCCCACCAATCAAATAACGCACTGCAGAGCCAGGGAATCCTACAATCGAACGGGCGCGGCAAATCATGAATGATATTTACCAGAAGCGGGTGAAAGACCGAGACCTTGACCACTAGGGACGGAGAGGCGAGTGATGGGCACTACTCATCATAAGAAAGCAGTCATGCAGATAGAAACGGTAAAACAATGACTCTGACTAAGTCAAGAGATTAGGTTTTTTTATAATATATTTTCCATACCACAGCTCTATACTTGCCCCTATTCAAACTATGTTTCATTCATACCACCCTTGTGGGTTGTTCGCAATTCACATGAAAGACCGGTTGAGTACCTTGGCCCGGGTAGGTGGTGCTGAGTTCCGTGTCCTTGGCAGGCTCGACCATCGGAGATCCGTTCATTACGAACGTTTTTTCTCGATATGGACCAAGCTCCGACTTCCTTTTTAGCTTTGGCTCGGAAGAGGTCGAGATCTCCACCAACCAAGAAAATGGGAGAGTGCATAAAAAGCACCTCATTCATTGATGGGAGAGTCCCCACCGGTCAGCGATTTGGTTTTATGCATTACACAAGGTGGCACGGACGAGTACTAATTGAATTGGGTACGCGCCTAACTCAGCTAAGCTAATAAATGCTGCATAAGAGAGTGGGAGGCCGGCCCCCGCCCATCTGGAGGTGCACACCCTTTTGGGAACATATGCAAAGGGGTCAAGAGAGAAGTCAATGGAGAACTACCAAATCCAATGACTTTTATTTGTTCGTACCATTATGTTATGTCATCGATCACTGCTGGGTCGGTTGGTGAGTTAAGCAGTCAGACCCAGGTTAAAGAAAATGAGCCAAAGTTTCAAGTTCAGTAAAGTCCGTTAGTGGGGGAGTTAACCCGGAGATTCGTCAATCAATTCTTTCTTCTGGAAACGACTAAAAAGAGGGCTTGCTTGTAATGGTGGGCAAGGCAGGTATGTCATAAAGAGGAAGCTTTCAAGCGGGGGAGCTGGGCTGTGAAACTCAATCTCCATCATCAAAGACAAGAATCAACTTCACTAGATGGTGAGCTACCTGATTCTTTCACCCTACTGGTTAGTCTTGCCCAGGGAACAATGCTTTACGGGGAACCATCTATAAGCCTCGGAATAATGGTAGTTAGTTGCTCTCAATGACGAAGTCTCGAAATAGATTCCCAATTCCATCTCTCGAATAAGAGTATCAGCGGGTAAGACTCCTGCCTGGAGTCACTAAAGAGAGAGTTGCTTACTCGCCAGACTACCGGTGCCGGAGAGTTGACAAGATGCCTGACTTCGACGGAGTGAAACCAACCATTATCTAGAGGAGGTGCGGAGAGAACTGACCGATAGGAAGAGATAGAGATAGGTATCGACAATTCCGTTGCTAGGCTTTCGGGCAATGAAAAAGATCAAGATCAGACTTATTAACAGAACGGACCAATTTACCGATATGGATGGGGAAATAAAGAAGCCAGCACTAGAACGAGTTCAGCCGCTTGACCATCGGGATAGTCTTCGGCTGACGACTTCATTTACGAGGAATTCACGGAAGAAGCGGATCGCAACTCAATTCCTTGTGACATTGAGGTTTAGGAGCGAAAGGGATAGGCTTTGCTTTTGAAAGAAAGCCAACCAACCCGCGATAAGAAGCAGAAGAGGAAGCTACTCTTTAGCAATCTCCTAGCTTGGCATTGAATTCTGCATCAAGCATTCTATTGCAAGTGTTCACGTCTCTATGAATTCTCTCACATTATGCAAATATGAAAACGCAACTCCGAGAACTATATTCAACCTTTGCTTCCAGGAGAGGATAATTGCAGAACTCGTGTTCTTGTGAAGGACTTTGTCCAGGCTACTACTTTGTAAGTGGTCATAGACCAGGACTACTTCTGATCCTTCACAGCACCATCCTTGAAGCTGAACCTAATTCTTGTGCCTTAATCAGCCTTGCAAATTGAGTGATAAAAGGATTTCGAGTATAGTCAATCCCTGCGCGATCAAACCTCTTGATAGCCACCTGAGGATGAGAGAGAGCTCTAGATTCTTCCCACGGGTGCTAACTAGAAGGGCCCTCATGCGTTATCGGCTTTCAGTTCCTCTGTGGGCATGGAGACCTCTTGTAGTGGAAGGGTACCCCAAGAGCTGCTGTTGAGTTTATGCTTTCAGACCTTGAGACCCCCCTATCTAGTCTTCTAACGTTCCCACCTTTCCCTCTCTCGTTGCACTTGCTTTCACTGCATCTATGGATTAGATAACTTACCAGTAATCTTCAAGAGGTGTAGCAACTAATGCTATCATCCATCCTCCTTCCTTCCCATGGATCAAGCATTCAATTAGGAATTCTCTTCCTATCCACTCTCCTTCTCCTATTGGGATATTCTTCGTCATTCTTCTATTTGTTGTAGATGAGCGCATGTCAGTCTGCTTTTTAAGCATCCTTCGTAGCTCTCTCTTTTCTTCCCACGCATCATATAAGTAAGTAAGCCATATCTAAGGAGCTCTTAAACCCAAGCTAAGTAAACTTAGCTTAGCTCGAATTGGATTTCTTACTCCAGAAAAGACAGACTAATCTTAAATAATGCGCACACGTGAAAATGACCCCGTAGGCTAACTCTTCCAATCCAACTCTATCGAAGGAGAAAAAAAGCTGGGACTACGACTTGCTTAGTGATTGAATGGGGTACGAAAGATTGCTATTCAAAGCATCGTTAAGAGCTTAAGTAATACCTGGGGGCTTATATTATAGGGAGTAGTAAAGATAAGATGACTCTGATTTTTCCTTCTATGGAGCCGGATGTGAGCTTCTCGCCTATGAAGCTCTCTTCTGATGGGTCCGGAAGAGTAGGTACGCTAAGCTACCAAAGTGAACTTCCCACTCACTTCTCCTCAAGAGCCGCTCTAGTCTTGTGGTTATGCGAAAAAAAGACTTAGGCATCTTTTAGGTGCGTAGCGAACGGTAGCGTAAGAGCATTCAAGAGTTCAATTATAAGAATAGTCGCTTTCCGTTTAGGGTGCTAGCTTCACGATCTCTATATAGATCGCCTCTAGGGTCTCTCATTTTGTTCATGCTGAGAATGGTCTTAAGATTGACGGTTAACATTCGATGTAGGTCCCCGTCGTGGCGCATTTCGCATTCTAGGATGGGTTGAAACGTAAGTGCGAGTTTCCACTATCATTGATATAGTTTCTGTAGTAGTTGCTTATCCCTGGGAACCTATGGGAGTTTACTTTTTTTTTTGTAGGATATGTCCCGCCTTCCTTTATGGAGTAAGTTATTGGATTTCCTTCCTAGGTCTGAGTCTCTCTGGCTATCACCTTCGAAGCACAGTACATCACCACTCAGTGGTGTGTAAGTGTGAAGAGAGGCCAAGAGGCGTAATACCCTAAAGGTTGTCCAGCTCGGAAGCGGATAGCCTTGACGGACTTCAGAAAGGGAACGTGGCCAAACCCAGAAAGGCCGTATGGGTCAAGGAGCAAGAAGCGAGATGCGTGCGCACGGGTGAGAAAGAATAAGCCGTATTTCAGCCTAGTGGAAAGAAGACACTCAGTGCTAGCAGGAGTACTCTCTCGGATACAGATCCTTTTTTCTAGGTTTGCTGCCCTGCGACACGTGGCAGAAGAGGACTCAAGGACACATGTCAGACCTTGCGTAACTGGATCAAGTCTATACCGGCACCCGACATCAGGATTTAGATTTTCTAGAGCAACCTTTGAGAAGAGGGAAACAAGTGGTTTCAAAGCTAGCCACGTGGCTAAACCATCAGCGTAAACTAAGAATCCTAGTAAAAGAAGACGTATAATTCCCAATCGTATCGCCCCCTAAGACGAACCAAGAAGTGGATTTCAATGACGCGGATCTTTTGGATTGCAACATAAGCAGCACAGGGGATCTCAATTCCTTCTCTCGGGTGAAAGTAGGTACTACAAAGTCTAATTCAACATCAAAGAAGGCCGAGGACGCATTTGTTTCTATGAATTGTCACAACTCCGCTCAACAGGTTAAGCCTGCCTGTCTGGTAGTATCTCTTCGGGATGCCCAGGCGCGGCAGAAATGTCCGGAGCTATGTGGGATAAGGTCGCTTGACTCTGTCTTCCTTGCGGAAAAGCAGGAAGGCAAACCTGATCACGGTCGACTAATGGTAAGTCATTCTAGCTCTGGGTGGGAAAGATGCGGGTTCAAATCCCTCTCGGGATTCAAGATCGGAGTGAGCCTTCAAAGAGCAGTTTCTTCCCTGGTGTGTGCGAGCCTCTTTACCCAAGGTAGAGAAGAAATAGAGATAGGGCCTGTGAGCAAAAAAGGAATTTCATCTCATCTGGTCGATAGCTCCTACTTCTTTACTGACATTACGTCATGATAGGTCTTGAAGAAATCGAGAAGAAAAGATTGATTTCACCTAGCTCGGTAGGCTGTGCTATCTTTCTTGCGTCCTTTCAAGCAGCAATAGCTGTGCTTGTACAGGACTCGAGCAATCTTTTTTCTAATCGCAGCGAAGGAAATTTTAAGTGGAACAAAAAAAGATATCATTATTCCATTCTTTCTATGCTGCGCCACAGCTCCATTAGTTTTGCCGCCTCAAGAGAGATTAGATTCCAGCCCCGAGGTTGCCGAAAAGAAGACTAAAGAGAATCCATCCTTGATTGCCAATGGTCCTAACTAACGACCAGAAAAAGAGCCTTGAATGCTAGGCAGTTGCCAGTCAGAACAAAAAGAAAAAGAGGGACATCATCGACGCGCGAACGGTTAAGGCAAAGGCAAGAATAGCATATCCGAACAGCTTCCCCAAGTCGTAGGAAGACTAAGGAACTAAAAAAAGAGCTAAATACGTAAGCAATCCCAATTCCTGCTTTCCCCGAAAAGGCTATAGTCGTAGACCCACAATCAGCCAAGTTCATTCAGTAGACATCAATACCTTATCTTCTCGCACGGGGAAAGAGATTCCCAGCCCAGAGTGGAGAAACTCATCAAATCCATCTTGACTGTTGAATCTAGCTTACTCCTTTCCTCGAGTGAGGTTTTTTTTTAGTCGCTCCTTAGCTCCTTTCGTTGAGACCTCGTTGCGC